>JACEFZ010021135.1:125000-227618 GCA_014155875.1 Cepaea nemoralis | reverse complement strand
ACAATTTAAGGTTTAAGTGGCCAATACCTGTCAAGTTATCAATGGTGTTCAATGGGCTTCAGTAAGGCACCCAATCCCTGTCACAGTTAATCAATGTGGTTTCAATGGGCTTCAGTAAGCACCCAACTGCAGTTAATCAATGGGGTTTAAGGTTCAGTAACACCCAATCACTGTCACAGTTAATCAATGGTTCAATGGCTTCAGTAAGGCACCCATCCTAGTACAGTGTAATCAATCTGGTAAGGCCATCAGCACATCACCTGGTTCAAGGGTTCAAAGGCCATACCCCATCCTGTCAGTTTCAATGGGTTTAATGGCTCTAAGCACCAATCCTGGGGTTTAAGGGTGTAATCCCTATAATGGTTTCAGGTTCAGTAACACCAATCTGTCAGTTTCAATGGGTTTCAATGGCTTCAAGGCACCCAATCCCTGTCAGTTAATAATGTAGGTTCAATGCCTTAAGCCCAATCACTGCTTTCAATGGGTTTAATAGGCCCATAAGCACAGTAATCAATGTGGGTTTTCAATGGGCTTCAGTACACCCATCACTGTCAGTTAATCAATGGGGTTTCAATGGGCTTCAGAAGGACCCAATGCTGTAAGTTAATCAATGGTTCAATGGGTTCAGTAAGGCACCCAATCGGTCACAGTTAAAATGGGTTTCAATGGCTTCAGTAAGGCCCAATCCTGTCACAGGTTCAATGTGGGTTTCAATGGGCTTCAGTAAGGCACCCAATCCCTTCAAGTTATCAATGTGGGTTTCAATGGGCTTCATAAGGCACCAATCCTTCAAGGTTCATAATGTGGGTTTCAATGGGTTCAGTAGGCACCCAATCCCCTGTCACAGTTCATCAATGGGGTTAAATGGTTCCAGTTACAATGTGCCTTCAATGGGCTTCATAAGGCACTCCAATGCTCAGTCACAGGTTCCAATCAATGTGGGTTTCAATGGGCTTCAGTAAGGCACCCAATGCCTGTCACAGTTAATCAATGTGGGTTTCAATGGGCTTCAGTAAGGCACCCATCCTGTCACAGTTAATCAATGTGGGTTTCAATGGGCTTCAGTAAGGCACCCAATCATCTGTCACAGTTAATCAAGTGTGGGTTCAATGGGCTTCAGTAAGGCACCCAATCCCCTGTCACAGTTAATCAGTGTGGGTTTCAATGGGCTTCAGTAAGCACCCAATCCCCTGTCACAGTTCATCAATGTGGGTTTCAATGGGACTTCAAGTAAGGCACTCCAAATTCCCTGTCACAGTTTAATCAATGTGGGTTTCGATGGGCTTCAGTAAGGACCCAATCATCTGTCACAGTTAACATGTGGGTTTCAATGGGCTTTCAGTAAGGCACCCATCACCTGTCACAGTTAATCAATGTGGGTTTCATAGGGCTTCAGTAAGGCACCCAATCCCCTGTCACAGTTCATCAATGTGGGTTTCAATGGGCTTCAGTAAGGCACCCCAATCCCCTGTCACAGTTCATCAATGTGGGTTATCAATGGGCTTCAGTAAAGGCACCCAATCATCTGTCACAGTTAATCAATGTGGGTTTAAATGGCTTTCAGTAAGGCACCCAATCATCTGTCACAGTTAATCATGTGGGTTTCAATGGGCTTCAGTAAGGCACCCAATCCCCTGTCAACAGTTCATTCAATGTGGGGTTCAATGGGCTTCAGTAAGGCACCCAATGCCCTGTCACAGTTCATCAATGTGGGTTTCAATGGCTTCAGTAAGGCACCCAATCATCTGTCACAGTTAATCAATGTGGTTTCAATGGGCGTCAGTAAGGCACCCAATCATCTGTCACAGTTAATCAATGTGGGTTTCAATGGGCTTCAGTAAGGCACCCAATCACTGTCACAGTTCATCAATGTGGTTTCAATGGGTTCAGTAAGGCCCCAATCACGCTTCAAGGACCCAATTGGAAGGGCTTCAGTAAGGCACCCAATCGCGTCATAGGACTCAATCCTGAGTTTCAATGCTGCGTTAAGGGCTCAGTAAGGCACCCATCACCGTGTACAAGTGGGTTTAATGGGCTTCAGTAAGGCACCCAATCACTGTCACAGTTATCAATGTGGGTTTAATGGGCTTCAGTAAGGCACCCAATCACCTGTCAAGTTCATCAATGTGGGTTTCAATGGGCTTCAGTAAGGCACCCAATCTCTGTCACAGTTAATCAATGTGGGTTTTATGGGCTTCAGTAAGGCACCCAATCCCTGTCACAGTTAATCAATGTGGGTTTCAAGGGCTTCAGTAAGGCACCCAATCCCCTGTCACAGTTCATCAATGTGGGTTTCAATGGGCTTCAGTAAGGCACCCCAATCCTCCTGTCACAGTTAATCAATGTGGGTTTTCAATGGGCTTCAGTAAGGCACCCAATCCCCTGTCACAGTTCATCAATGGTGGGTTTCAATGGGCTTCAGTAAGGCACCCAATCCCCTGTCACAGTTCATCAATGTGGGTTTAATGGGCTTCAGTAAGGCACCAATCACTGTCACAGTTAATCAATGTGGGTATTAATGGGCTTCAGTAAAGGCACCCAACTCCTGTCAAAGTTCATCAATGTGGGTTTCAAGGGGCTTCAGTAAGGCACCCAATCATCTGTCACAGTTATCAATGTGGGTTTCAATGGGCTTCAGTAAGGCACCCAATCACCTGTCACAGTTAATCAATGTGGGTTTCAATGGCTTCAGTAGGCACCCAATCACCTGTCACAGTTAATCAATGTGGGTTTCAATGGCTTCGTAAGGCACCCAATCATCTGTCACAGTTAATCAATGTGGGTTTTCAATGGGCTTCAGTAAGGCACCCAATCACCTGTCACAGTTAATCAATGTGGGTTTCAATGGGCTTCAGTAAGGCACCCAATCCATCTGTCACAGGTAATCAATGTGGGTTTTCAATGGCTTCAGTAAGGCACCCAATCCTCTGTCACAGTTAATCAATGTGGGTTTTAAATGGGCTTCAGTAAGGCACCCAATCCCCTGTCACAGTTCAATCAATGTGGGTTTTAATGGGCTTCAGTAAGGCACCCAATCCCCTGTCACAGTTCATCAATGTGGGTTTCAATGGCTTCAGTAAGGCACCCATCCCCTGTCACAGTTCATCAATGTGGGTTTCAATGGGCTTCAGTAAGGGCACCCAATCCCTGTCACAGTTCATCAATGTGGGTTTCAATGGGCTTCAGTAAGGCACCCAATCCCCTGTCACAGTTCATCAATGTGGGTTTCAATGGGCTTCAGTAAGGCACCCAATCATCTGTCACAGTTAATCAATGTGGGTTTCAATGGGCTTCAGTAAGGCACCCAATCACTCTGTCACAGTTCATCAATGTGGGTTTCAATGGGCTCAGTAAGGCACCCAATCCCTGTCACAGTTAATCAATGTGGGTTTCAATGGGCTTCAGTAAGGCACCCAATCATCTGTCACAGTTAATCAATGTGGGTTTCAATGGGCTTCAGTAAGGCACCCAATCATCTGTCACAGTTAATCAATGTGGGTTTCAATGGGCTTCAGTAAGGCACCCAATCATCTGTCACAGTTAATCAATGTGGGTTTCAATGGGCTTCAGTAAGGCACCCAATCATCTGTCACAGTTAATCAATGTGGGTTTCAATGGGCTTCAGTAAGGCACCCAATCATCTGTCACAGGTTAATCAATGTGGGGTTTCAATGGGCTTCAGTAAGGCACCCAATCATCCTGTCACAGTTAATCAATGTGGGTTTTCAATGGGCTTCAGTAAGGCACCCAATCATCTGTCACAGTTGATCAATGTGGGGTTCAATGGGCTTCAGTAAGGCACCCAATCATCTGTCACAGTTGATCAATGTGGGTTTCAATGGGCTTCAGTAAGGCACCCAATCATCTGTCACAGTTGATCAATGTGGGTTTTAATGGGCTTCAGTAAGGCACCCAATCACCTGTCACAGTTAATCAATGTGGGTTTCAATGGGCTTCAGTAAGGCACCCAATTACATCCTGTCACAGTTATCAATGTGGGTTTCAATGGGCTTCAGTAAGGCACCCAATCCCCTGTCACAGTTCATCAATGTGGGTTTTCAATGGGCTTCAGTAAGGCACCCAATCCCCTGTCACAGTTCATCAATGTGGGTTTTAATGGGCTTCAGTAAGGCACCCAATCCCCTGTCACAGTTCATCAATGTGGGTTTTAATGGGCTTCAGTAAGGCACCCAATCCCCTGTCACAGTTCATCAATGTGGGTTTCAATGGGCTTCAGTAAGGCAACCCAATCCCCTGTCAAAGTTCATCAATGTGGGTTTTAATGGGCTTCAGTAAGGCACCCAATCCCCCTGTCACAGTTCATCAATTGTGGGTTTTAATGGGCTTCAGTAAGGCACCCAATCCCCTGTCACGTTCATCAATGTGGGTTTCAATGGGCTTCAGTAAGGCACCCAATCCCCTGTCACAGTTCATCAATGTGGGTTTAATGGGCTTCAGTAAGGCACCCAATCATCTGTCACAGTTAATCAATGTGGGTTTCAATGGGCTTCAGTAAGGCACCCAATCATCTGTCACAGTTAATCAATGTGGGTTTCAATGGGCTTCAGTAAGGCACCCAATCATCTGTCACAGTTAATCAATGTGGGTTTAATGGGCTTCAGTAAGGCACCCAATCCCCTGTCACAGTTCATCAATGTGGGTTTTAATGGGCTTCAGTAAGGCACCCAATCCCCTGTCAAGTTCATCAATGTGGGTTTAATGGGCTTCAGTAAGGCACCCAATCCCCTGTCAAGTTCATCAATGTGGGTTTTAATGGCTTCAGTAAGGCACCCAATCACCTGTCAAGTTATCAATGTGGGTTTCAATGGGCTTCAAAGCACCCAATCACCTGTCACAGTTGATCAATGTGGGTTTCAATGGGCTTCAGTAAGGCACCCAATCACCTGTCACAGTTATCAATGTGGGTTTCAATGGGCTTCAGTAAGGCACCCAATCACCTGTCACAGTTAAGTCAATGTGGGGTTTCAATGGGCTTCAGTAAGGCACCCAATCATCCTGTCACAGTTATCAATGTGGGTTTCAATGGGCTTCAGTAAGGCACCCAATCCCCTGTCACAGTTCATCAATGTGGGTTTTAATGGGCTTCAGTAAGGCACCCAATCCCCTGTCACAGTTCATCAATGTGGGTTTCAATGGGCTTCAGTAAGGCACCCAATCCCCTGTCACAGTTCATCAATGTGGGTTTTAATGGGCTTCAGTAAGGCACCCAATCCCCTGTCAAGTTCATCAATGTGGGTTTTAATGGGCTTCAGTAAGGCACCCAATCCCCTGTCCAAGTTCATCAATGTGGGTTTTAATGGGCTTCAGTAAGGCACCCAATCCCCTGTCAAAGTTCATCAATGTGGGTTTTAATGGGCTTCAGTAAGGCACCCAAACCTGTCAAGTTAATCAATGTGGGTTTCAATGGGCTTCAGTAAGGCACCCAATCACGTCACAGTTAATCAATGGGGTTTCAATGGGCTTCAGTAAGGCACCCAATCACCTGTCACAGTTAATCAATGTGGGTTTCAATGGGCTTCAGTAAGGCACCCAATCCCTGTCCAGTTATCAATGTGGGTTTCAATGGGCTTCAGTAAGGCACCCAATCCCCTGTCACAGTTCATCAATGTGGGTTTCAATGGGCTTCAGTAAGGCACCCAACCCCTGTCACAGTTACAATGTGGGTTTTAATGGGCTTCAGTAAGGCACCCAATCCCCTGTCACAGTTCATCAATGTGGGTTTTAATGGGCTTCAGTAAGGCACCCAATCCCCTGTCACAGTTCATCAATGTGGGTTTAAGGGCTTCAGTAAGGCACCCAATCCCTGTGTTCATCAATGGGTTCATATAGTTCACCCATCCATTCTGTTCATTAATGTTGGGTTGGGCTTCAGTAAGGCACCCAATCATCTCAGTTATCAATGTGGGTTTAATGGCTTCAGAACCATCATCTGTCACAGTTAAAATGTGGGTTTCAATAGGCTTCAAAGGCACCCAATCATCTGTACAGTTAATCAATTGGGTTAAGGCTTCATAAGGCACCCAATAACTGTCAGTTATCAATTGGGTTCATAGGCCTTCAGTGGCACCCAATCAATGTGGGTTCATCAATTGGGTTAAGGGCTCAAGGCACCCAATCTCATCAGTTTCATATGGGTTTCGATGGCATCCTAGGCACCCAATCGGGTTTCAATGGGTTAGTAAGGGACCCAATCCCCTGTCACAGTTCATCATGTGGGTTTTAATGGGCTTCAGTAAGGCACCCAATCCCCTGTCACAGTTCATCAATGTGGGTTTTAATGGGCTTCATGGGTAAGGCACCCATCCCCTGTCCAAGTTCATCAATGTGGGTTTCAATGGGCTTCAGTAAGGCACCCAATCCCCTGTCACAGTTAATCAATGTGGGTTTCAATGGGCTTCAGTAAGGCACCCAATCATCTGTCACAGTTACTCAATGTGGGTTTCAATGGGCTTCAGTAAGGCACCCAATCATCTGTCACTGTTGATCAATGTGGGTTTCAATGGGCTTCAGTTAGGCACCCAATCACCTGTCACAGTTATCAATGTGGGTTTCAATGGGCTTCAGTAAGGCACCCAATCACCTGTCACAGTTGATCAATGTGGGTTTCAATGGGCTTCAGTAAGGCACCCAATCACCTGTCACAGTTAATCAATGTGGGTTTCAATGGGCTTCAGTAAGGCACCCAATCACCTGTCACAGTTAATCAATGTGGGTTTCAATAGGCTTCAGTAAGGCACCCAATCCCCTGTCACAGTTCATCAATGTGGGTTTTAATGGGCTTCAGTAAGGCACCAATCCCCTGTCACAGTTCATCAATGTGGGTTTTTAATGGGCTTCAGTAAGGCACCCAATCCCCTGTCACAGTTCATCAATGTGGGTTTCAATGGGCTTCAGTAAGGCATCCAATCCCCTGTCACAGTTCATCAATGTGGGTTTCAATGGGCTTCAGTAAGGCACCCAATCCCCTTGTCAAGTTCATCAATGTGGGTTTCAATGGGCTTCAGTAAGGCACCCAATCCCCTGTCACAGTTAATCAATGTGGGTTTCAATGGGCTTCAGTAAGGCACCCAATCCCCTGTCACAGTTCATCAATGTGGGTTTCAATGGGCTTCAGTAAGGCACCCAATCCCCTGTCACAGTTAATCAATGTGGGTTTTAATGGGGCTTCAGTAAGGCACCCAATCCCCTGTCACAGTTAATCAATGTGGGTTTCAATGGGCTTCAGTAAGGCACCCAATCATCTGTCACAGTTAATCAATGTGGGTTTCAATGGGCTTCAGTAAGGCACCCAATCATCTGTCACAGTTAATCAATGTGGGTTTCAATGGGCTTCAGTAAGGCACCCAATCCCCTGTCACAGTTAATCAATGTGGGTTTCAATGGGCTTCAGTAAGGCACCCAATCATCTGTCACAGTTAATCAATGTGGGTTTCAATGGGCTTCAGTAAGGCACCCAATCATCTGTCACAGTTAATCAATGTGGGTTTTCAATGGGCTTCAGTAAGGCACCCAATCATCCTGTCACAGTTAATCAATGTGGGTTTCAATGGGCTTCAGTAAGGCACCCAATCATCTGTCACAGTTCATCAATGTGGGTTCAATGGGCTTCAGTAAGGCACCCAATCATCTGTCACAGTTAATCAATGTGGGTTTCAATGGGCTTCAGTAAGGCACCCAATCATCTGTCACAGTTAATCAATGTGGGTTTCAATGGGCTTACAGTAAGGCACCCAATCATCTGTCACAGTTAATCAATGTGGGTTTCAATGGGCTTCAGTAAGGCACCCAATCATCTGTCACAGTTAATCAATGTGGGTTTCAATGGGCTTCAGTAAGGCACCCAATCATCTGTCACAGTTAATCAATGTGGGTTTCAATGGGCTTCAGTAAGGCACCCAATCATCTGTCACAGTTAATCAATGTGGGTTTCAATGGGCTTCAGTAAGGCACCCAATCATCTGTCACAGTTAATCAATGTGGGTTTCAATGGGCTTCAGTAAGGCACCCAATCATCTGTCACTGTTGATCAATGTGGGTTTCAATGGGCTTCAGTTAGGCACCCAATCACCTGTCACAGTTGATCAATGTGGGTTTCAATGGGCTTCAGTAAGGCACCCAATCACCTGTCACAGTTGATCAATGTGGGTTTCAATGGGCTTCAGTAAGGCACCCAATCACCTGTCACAGTTAATCAATGTGGGTTTCAATGGGCTTCAGTAAGGCACCCAATCATCTGTCACAGTTAATCAATGTGGGTTTTAATGGGCTTCAGTAAGGCACCCAATCACCTGTCACAGTTAATCAATGTGGGTTTCAATAGGCTTCAGTAAGGCACCCAATCCCCTGTCACAGTTCATCAATGTGGGTTTCAATGGGCTTCAGTAAGGCACCCAATCCCCTGTCACAGTTCATCAATGTGGGTTTTAATGGGCTTCAGTAAGGCACCCAATCCCCTGTCACAGTTCATCAATGTGGGTTTTAATGGGCTTCAGTAAGGCACCCAATCCTCTGTCACAGTTCATCAATGTGGGTTTTAATGGGCTTCAGTAAGGCACCCAATCCCCTGTCAAAGTTCATCAATGTGGGTTTTAATGGGCTTCAGTAAGGCACCCAATCCCCTGTCAAAGTTCATCAATGTGGGTTTTAATGGGCTTCAGTAAGGCACCCAATCCCCTGTCACAGTTCATCAATGTGGGTTTCAATGGGCTTCAGTAAGGCACCCAATCATCTGTCACAGTTAATCAATGTGGGTTTCAATGGGCTTCAGTAAGGCACCCAATCACCTGTCACAGTTAATCAATGTGGGTTTCAATGGGCTTCAGTAAGGCACCCAATCCCTGTCACAGTTAATCAATGTGGGTTTCAATGGGCTTCAGTAAGGCACCCAATCCCCTGTCACAGTTAATCAATGTGGGTTTCAATGGGCTTCAGTAAGGCACCCAATCCCCTGTCACAGTTTAACAATGTGGGTTTTAATGGGCTTCAGTAAGGCACCCAATCCCCTGTCACAGTTCATCAATGTGGTTTTAATGGGCTTCAGTAAGGCACCCAATCCCCTGTCACAGTTCATCAATGTGGGTTTTAATGGGCTTCAGTAAGGCACCCAATCCCCTGTCACAGTTCATCAATGTGGGTTTCAATGGGCTTCAGTTAGGCACCCAATCCCCTGTCACAGTTCATCAATGTGGGTTTCAATGGGCTTCAGTAAGGCACCCAATCCCCTGTCACAGTTCATCAATGTGGGTTTCAATGGGCTTCAGTAAGGCACCCAATCATCTGTCACAGTTAATCAATGTGGGTTTTAATGGGCTTCAGTAAAGCACCCAATCATCTGTCACAGTTAATCAATGTGGGTTTCAATGGGCTTCAGTAAGGCACCCAATCATCTGTCACAGTTAATCAATGTGGGTTTCAATGGGCTTCAGTAAGGCACCCAATCCCCTGTCACAGTTCATCAATGTGGGTTTTAATGGGCTTCAGTAAGGCACCCAATCCCCTGTCACAGTTCATCAATGTGGGTTTCAATGGGCTTCAGTAAGGCACCCAATCCCCTGTCACAGTTCATCAATGTGGGTTTTAATGGGCTTCAGTAAGGCACCCAATCCCCTGTCACAGTTCATCAATGTGGGTTTCAATGGGCTTCAGTAAGGCACCCAATCCCCTGTCACAGTTCATCAATGTGGGTTTCAATGGGCTTCAGTAAGGCACCCAATCCCCTGTCACAGTTCATCAATGTGGGTTTCAATGGGCTTCAGTAAGGCACCCAATCATCTGTCACAGTTAATCAATGTGGGTTTTAATGGGCTTCAGTAAAGCACCCAATCATCTGTCACAGTTAATCAATGTGGGTTTCAATGGGCTTCAGTAAGGCACCCAATCATCTGTCACAGTTAATCAATGTGGGTTTCAATGGGCTTCAGTAAGGCACCCAATCATCTGTCACAGTTAATCAATGTGGGTTTCAATGGGCTTCAGTAAGGCACCCAATCATCTGTCACAGTTAATCAATGTGGGTTTCAATGGGCTTCAGTAAGGCACCCAATCATCTGTCACAGTTAATCAATGTGGGTTTCAATGGGCTTCAGTAAGGCACCCAATCATCTGTCACAGTTAATCAATGTGGGTTTCAATGGGCTTCAGTAAGGCACCCAATCATCTGTCACAGTTACTCAATGTGGGTTTCAATGGGCTTCAGTAAGGCACCCAATCATCTGTCACTGTTGATCAATGTGGGTTTCAATGGGCTTCAGTTAGGCACCCAATCACCTGTCACAGTTGATCAATGTGGGTTTCAATGGGCTTCAGTAAGGCACCCAATCACCTGTCACAGTTGATCAATGTGGGTTCAATGGGCTTCAGTAAGGCACCCAATCACCTGTCACAGTTAATCAATGTGGGTTTCAATGGGCTTCAGTAAGGCACCCAATCACCTGTCACAGTTAATCAATGTGGGTTTCAATGGGCTTCAGTAAGGCACCCAATCACCTGTCACAGTTAATCAATGTGGGTTTCAATAGGCTTCAGTAAGGCACCCAATCCCCTGTCACAGTTCATCAATGTGGGTTTCAATGGGCTTCAGTAAGGCACCCAATCCCCTGTCACAGTTCATCAATGTGGGTTTTAATGGGCTTCAGTAAGGCACCCAATCCCCTGTCACAGTTCATCAATGTGGGTTTTAATGGGCTTCAGTAAGGCACCCAATCCCCTGTCACAGTTCATCAATGTGGTTTTAATGGGCTTCAGTAAGGCACCCAATCCCCTGTCACAGTTCATCAATGTGGGTTTTAATGGGCTTCAGTAAGGCACCCAATCCCCTGTCACAGTTCATCAATGTGGGTTTCAATGGGCTTCAGTAAGGCACCCAATCCCCTGTCACAGTTCATCAATGTGGGTTTCAATGGGCTTCAGTAAGGCACCCAATCATCTGTCACAGTTAATCAATGTGGGTTTCAATGGGCTTCAGTAAGGCACCCAATCACCTGTCACAGTTAATCAATGTGGGTTTCAATGGGCTTCAGTAAGGCACCCAATCCCCTGTCACAGTTAATCAATGTGGGTTTCAATGGGCTTCAGTAAGGCACCCAATCCCCTGTCACAGTTAATCAATGTGGGTTTCAATGGGCTTCAGTAAGGCACCCAATCCCCTGTCACAGTTCATCAATGTGGGTTTTAATGGGCTTCAGTAAGGCACCCAATCCCCTGTCACAGTTCATCAATGTGGGTTTTAATGGGCTTCAGTAAGGCACCCAATCCCCTGTCACAGTTCATCAATGTGGGTTTTAATGGGCTTCAGTAAGGCACCCAATCCCCTGTCACAGTTCATCAATGTGGGTTTCAATGGGCTTCAGTAAGGCACCCAATCCCCTGTCACAGTTCATCAATGTGGGTTTCAATGGGCTTCAGTAAGGCACCCAATCCCTGTCACAGTTCATCAATGTGGGTTTCAATGGGCTTCAGTAAGGCACCCAATCATCTGTCACAGTTAATCAATGTGGGTTTCAATGGGCTTCAGTAAGGCACCCAATCATCTGTCACAGTTATCAATGTGGGTTTCAATGGGCTTCAGTAAGGCACCCAATCATCTGTCACAGTTAATCAATGTGGGTTTCAATGGGCTTCAGTAAGGCACCCAATCACCTGTCACAGTTAATCAATGTGGGTTTCAATGGGCTTCAGTAAGGCACCCAATCATCTGTCACAGTTAATCAATATGGGTTTCAATGGGCTTCAGTAAGGCACCCAATCATCTGTCACAGTTAATCAATGTGGGTTTCAATGGGCTTCAGTAAGGCACCCAATCATCTGTCACAGTTAATCAATGTGGGTTTCAATGGGCTTCAGTAAGGCACCCAATCATCTGTCACAGTTAATCAATGTGGGTTTCAATGGGCTTCAGTAAGGCACCCAATCCCCTGTCACAGTTCATCAATGTGGGTTTCAATGGGCTTCAGTAAGGCACCCAATCCCCTGTCACAGTTCATCAATGTGGGTTTCAACGGGCTTCAGTAAGGCACCCAATCCCCTGTCACAGTTCATCAATGTGGGTTTTAATGGGCTTCAGTAAGGCACCCAATTATAA
This sequence comes from Cepaea nemoralis, assembly GCA_014155875.1. Taxonomy (NCBI): domain Eukaryota; kingdom Metazoa; phylum Mollusca; class Gastropoda; order Stylommatophora; family Helicidae; genus Cepaea; species Cepaea nemoralis. The sequence goes on along the minus strand of JACEFZ010021135.1, from coordinate 215,518 downwards.
CAGTGTCGAAAGGAAGTAATAAGACTTGATCTGTAATCAAAACTTTATTCATTATTCTTAAGACGACAGGCCGCGTCTTCTCAGCTGGGCTATCAGATGTTTACTCCTCTTACATTGAAGGCCGGATCTTAACTGCCCATACCAACCCAATACGTCACGATTGAGCATCTCCCACCCCTTTCAGTCTCAATGCTCAATCGTGCTGTATCTGAGTTTCCCACTAGATCCCAATTATGCCCAATACTGTTACACCTCCCCATGTTAATTAAAGAATTTTCCTTTTAAAGGAAAAATCTTTACTCCCAATCCCATAGTCTATTCCCTCTTTTTCTTTACTTCTCACAGTTCCTCAATCTTCCCCAAACCAACTCCAATTTAATTAAACATTCTATTCCTTTAACTCTTTCCCCTGTTATATAGTTAACCCACTTCTTCTTCGTTCCTAGCCCTTCAACCAAACATAACATATTTACATTTCAAATTCAACACATCATAACATCATAACACGTTTTCTTAAATACTCCTTCTTCTCTTCGTAAGCAATCTGCTTAAAATTTCAAACGCTAACACCAACTCCTTATTTTATCACCAACGCTACAAATCCCCACTTTCAACTAACCTGAAATTACTTTCACACGATAGGAAGACAAAGAATCGGTGGCCACCGGAATTTAAAAGAAGAAATAGACTCTTTCGAAAAACAACATTCACCTAAACCACACACCCCTTTACACCCCTTTGTTCTTTGAGAATTTATGCAATAAATTCTAAACCATTATATCTCCCCCAGTACCACTCATTATGGTAACAGTTTACGCTGCTATCTACAGCATCAAATACCATCCAAAAATATTCTTCACTTCTAAGTGTCTATATAAGAGACACTACCTTACCTCAACCTCACATTGTAAACCACAAAACACATCCCGAAGACACAAAAAAATCTATTATCGCTTAAGACCTCCTCCAACACAACACCTCACATAACCTCATTCTTCTTGCTAAAGAGAAGGTTTTCAAAAAAAATATATAATTCCCTTAGAATTAACCATTTAAAGTGACCCAGCAACATTGGCCTCCTTTTCTAACCAATGTAACACCTATCTATTTAGCCAAGTCATGTATAACAAAACAACTCCATACCAAGCATTAATGCCAAAATACTTATATACATATATACAAATATCCCTCTGTTATCTACAGATTATCTTAATGCGGAACCATACTTGTTCCCCTCAACCAAAATCATTACTCAACAAGTGACCGTTCCTTTTTCTGGAAGTCAAACATTGATTATCTCCCCTCACAATTTTCCATCCTAACTCCTAATACATCATAACATCCAAAATATCCTCATAAGCAAGCACAGTTATCATCTCAATGTACCAGCCACCATCTACTTATCAATTAACCTGTGGCTCGGCACACCAACTGTCTCCCATGGCTTTATACCAACCATCACCACCACTTCCCAATCCTTACCGTCAACCACAGTATCTCCACCCTCCTACATCCAACAAAACTTTGTCTATCTACTATAGACCTCTCACCAAAACAACTAACTCTATTTCCACCTTCTCGTCCACCCGACGCAATTAATATTTCATTCTACTGCATCAGTACTCTCAACGTCTCACCAGCACTACTTTAAGCTATCCTCAAATCTCACCTATCATTCTTGCATCGTGACGACAATCAACCCGGTCACCCTCCTCGGAACACGTTCTCCAACACTCATTTAACTAACCATGTTTACCTCCGCATCTTTCATTCTTCTTGTTATTTCTCGGAAGTCTTTCAGAATTGCAAGCTACGCCACTTATAACCAACAGCAGACCTCTCTTTCCTCGTTTCTCAGTCTTAGGCACTCTGCTTCGCCATTTTCCTGTCAAGAATACTAAACATTCATAATGTTAATTCAGCATATAACTTCCATAATTTCCTTCCAAGTTCAGATATTCTACGAAAAGACATTACAATTTTCTTTCTATCTCTCGATTTTCGCATGCTTTATGTTCCACGACTTATCAACGTTACTTATCAACCGCTCTTCTCATATTCACACGGACAACGATACACAACCTTGCTCTCATCTCACGCCTACTCTCGTATCGCGACAACCTAACGTCTCCATACTATTACTACAACAAAATACTTTAGACTCCACCTCAACATTCTAGTAACCATTCAACACACGTATTGATCACCTCTACACACATTGACACAAGACATATTAACGCTACTCTTACATTCTATCTACGTATTTCACTTAGGCGACTTCATCACACCTCTCTCCTACTTCCTTCATCACGCCGAACACCTGTCTGAGTACAGTTATACTCACGTACGAACAACGCACAACCAAACGAATTATTCCAGAGGACTCTCTCAACTCACTGCCTCCTTATATCTCTACTTTACCCAATCAGTCACTCCCACACGAAGGTCAAACCCTATACATGACATCTCGCAACTGAAATTACTTTCACAGTACTATCTACTATCTCCTCAAAACAAACCTCATTCCAACAGATCCCTAATCTCGTAACTATCATTCTATACTTCTCCAGACACAACACTTTCTTCTTTCTCCGCAAGCACGACGTAACTACTACAGTCTTAATTGTCCCATTCAACTGTCTACTTTACACACAGGATATTCAGTACTTCCTCGATCCATATCTCCTCACCAGACACACTCGGTTTACCTGTCTACAATACTATTCTTTCTTCTCTAACCAACAAGCAAAACTATCTCGGACAACATGTCATAGCTCTGAGTCTAACCTACTTCTAATACGAACATTCATACTTAATTTATCTCTCACCCTCTACTTAATTCTCGTCTACTAAGTGCTGAATCCACCCTATTTTACTTAATGTACTCTCCCTACATTTTAACCAAACAGAAGATATGATATCCTGTATTACGTAATCCACGTGGAATATCATTTGCCGTACTTCCTTATCTTCAACACCACTATCACCTACCTTGTACCATGCTACTCCAAAAATTACATCTGTCTATTTTAGACAGCTCATACTCCTAAGCCAAAACTATTTCATTTTCCTTCTTCACCCAAGGAATCTTAACCATTATATAGTGTGTCCAAATTAAACACTTCACTGTCTTTCAATACCCTAACCTGTCTTTCACTTATAATGTCATCATCACTATCTGTTGTCAAGTTATTAAAGTACTCAGGTCTTAAGGTCCTAAGGTCTTCTATTTTTCTTAAATCACTTTCTGTCGTTGAATAAGCTCCCGCTAACCGTCTACCCCTATTCTTTCTATTTCCTTTATTTGCGTCAGTCTGCTCACTGTTTCCTGTGTATCTTACGTAACGTTTATACCTTCCCATCTCGTCCTCAGATGACACACTAATAATAGTTCCCACATCAGAGTCACCATAGTTTACTGCAAACACGTCGGCTCTATTCCTATTGTCGTCCCTAAAACGTCTGACTTTCTTTCTCTTTCTCGGTCTTCGTCCCTTAGCCTTCCCTACTGTCTTGTCATATAAACCCGTATTTTGTTTCAAAGAGTCACTACCCAAAACTCTGTCCGTCTGTCTACCAGCAACTACTCCATATGATGGAACATCACGCCTCGATTCAGGACCTGCCCGTAGTGTAACACTCTCATTCTCCGAATCCTCTGTAATAATATCTGATTCAGCATCACTATAATATTCAGCTGTGGGAATATCTTCTCCGTAGCTTGAACTCTGACAGCCAATATTCCTACACCATCTGGGAACTAGTTCCTTGTCTATGGCTGAATAACTTGACATGGCACTACCTCTATTTACAACCATACTAACACTTTCGTCAATACTTCTCCTCTTTATCTTTCTGTCGTTCTTGGTCCTCGTCTGTCCATCTTTCCCAACTTCAACCTTGTCTCTCTTAGTCAAACGAGTTGGTTTAGACTGATTCTCTATGAAGTCAGTTTGAGTTCCCTTTGTTAACTTGCTGACTGGTTGTACCTGAGTCTGCGTGCTACTTTCTACCGTATTACTTGTCTGCGTCTGTGTCTCTCGGTTTCTTTTCTTTACTAACATCGTCTTCTTCTTTTCCTGTCTACTAGTCACATTCGCAACTATTTTAGGACTAGTCTGTATTTTACTTACTGGTTCAACTCTGTCTCTTACACCTGAGTTTAAATATTGTCTTTGTCTTTTCTCTAGCCAGTCGTCACGTCTTTTTCTAGCAGTTGCACTGTGAGAAGGCCAGTCCCATGATTTCTTTGAAATGTTTCTCTCACGCCCATTTTTGTATTTATACCAGTCCGAGCTTTCACTATTTCGTCTGTTTTCACTGTCTTTTACTCTATATAGATCAGGCCTTGGTTCGTCATAACCATATTGTCTTCTGTCTTTATTAAGCAATGTCTGTCTCCTGTTATTCTTTCCTACTCTATTACTGTCTACCATAATTCTATAAGGGTCCTGTCTAGTTGTTTTGTTCTTCAACGTTTTCAGAAAATTCTCTACCTCCGTAATTGACATCTTTAATTCTCCTAACCATGTGCTAACCCGTTGTAACTCCCCGCACAAGAAATTCATATTCAGTTCCTTTGAAATATCTATCCAGCTGAAACAATATTGTTCTGTATACTTCTTTAGTACCTGAGAAAAAAAACTTATCCTGAGTTCAGCTGAAACATGTGCTGTGCTGAGTCTTCCAAGCTGAAATATTTATACAAGTAACCAATTTCATTGTTGTAATTTCTTAATTTAACGTCTAAACTTGTGCTCTGGTGTTCTGTTCCGTCATGCTGAAAAAATACTGAAATAAGCAAGCAACTAATCACACAATTATAATTTACCTAATCCCAACCAGCACAATTCAGTTGGCTATAATAATGTAAGATATTACATTAATCAGAAGAAGCACCAACGATGTCCTGTCTGAGCATAGGAAGAATGAAACCTGTCCTCAATTAAAAAAAACTCAAATTTGTGGCAATCAGAAAGTTCCTTGTAGATATCTGTTTCTTAAAGCACAATAATGTCTTGTACTCCACTCTAATTAAGAAATTCGGAACCTCACGGGAGACCTCGAAATATACAACTCTGAGTCTATTTCTTAAATTACTCCGTTACCTTCAGTTCAGTTCAACCAACCAGATCCCGCATTAGGTGAAACTTAGTCTCAGAATTCAGGCGGTGAAGTTCAGATACCACTTCTCCTCCCTCAGGTATTTTCGTCCTTCTCATGGGCTGCCAGAAAATTCTTCAACCCCTGGTCGGGTCACATCTCATGGGCTGCCGGAAAATCTTCGACCCCTGGTTGGGTCCCTTCCTTGATTCTCAGGTGGGTACTTCAACGTCGTATGGAATGGGTCATAGGATTAACAAGGCCCAAGGATGGATCAGGTGTGTTTGGGTCATAGGAATGACAAGGCCCAAGGATGGATCAGGTGTGTTTGGGTCATAGGAATGACAAGGCCCAAGGATGGATCAGGATCTGCCAACGGCCAGTGATGACTTGACCTTGAACGAGCTCTGACTTCTGATTAAATCTTGAAAGTGGCAAGGTTCAGGCAACGGCCAGGTTAGGCCCCTTGTAAATGATTCAGTTCAGCCACGGCTCCAGGAAACCCTTCTTATCCTGGCAGTTTTGTCCTGATTCTTGAGTACTTCGCGTGATAGGCCATGATCTATTATCTTCATAATATTTCTTACAGCATGCCGTCAGTGGATAGTTTTTTGTTGTTGGCCGGCCTAGATCAACCTCAGATCCTCGGTCGAGGGCACCATTAATTACTCCCTATAACAGTGTCGAAAGGAAGTAATAAGACTTGATCTGTAATCAAAACTTTATTCATTATTCTTAAGACGACAGGCCGCGTCTTCTCAGCTGGGCTATCAGATGTTTACTCCTCTTACATTGAAGGCCGGATCTTAACTGCCCATACCAACCCAATACGTCACGATTGAGCATCTCCCACCCCTTTCAGTCTCAATGCTCAATCGTGCTGTATCTGAGTTTCCCACTAGATCCCAATTATGCCCAATACTGTTACACAATCCCCTGTCACAGTTCATCAATGTGGGTATCAATAGGCTTCAGTAAGGCACCCAATCCCCAGTCACAGTTCATCAATGTGGGGTTCAATAGGCTTCAGTAAGGCACCCAATTCCCTGTCACAGTTCATCAATGTGGGTATCAATAGGCTTCAGTAAGGCACCCAATCCCCAGTCACAGTTCATCAATGTGGGTATCAATAGGCTTCAGTAAGGCACCCAATCCCCAGTCACAGTTAATCAATGTGGGTTTCAATGGGCTTCAGTAAGGCACCCAATCATCTGTCACTGTTTATCAACTTCGACATTCAATGAACTTAAACTTGCCAAGACATCACAAACAGCCGAAAATGCTGTGGTTGACTGTGATGTCCTGTAAAGGATATGCAACTAACTAAACTTAATTCAGTGAGATTCATCACAGCTCAAGGTTACCTACCATTATTTGTAAACTTGGGTATTCAAAAGGCTTGAAGAAGGCAGCTGGTGGTTTGAGGGACAAGACTGCAGATGTAGCCGGTATGGTAGTCTTACTACCTGCTGATCCACCTGGTTCCTCACATCTACAGAAGTCATCATCTGAAATCTTGATGATCTCGTCCTGAGACAACAATAGTCAAGTCTTAAAATACATCAGAAGTTTGATATAATAAATATTGCTTGTGCATTTAAAATACAACAAACTTACTCAACATTCTTCAACTTTTCATAAGATAACAGACAATTACTCAACATATTACCAGGTCATGTCACACAATATACAACTGAGTTACTCAACATACAATAAAATCACTCAACACACCACCAATGAACTAAACACACCACCAATGCACTCAATACACCACCAAGGCACTAAACACACCACCAAGGCACTAAACACACCACCAAGGCTCTAAACACACCACCAATGCACTCAATACACCACCAAGGCACTAAACACACCCCCAAGGCTCTAAACACACCACCAATGCACTAAACACACCATGAATGCACTCAATACACTACCAAGGCTCTAAACACACCACCAAGGCTCTAAACACACCACCAATGCACTAAACACATCACCAATGCACTCAATACACTACCAAGGCTCTAAACACACCACCAAGGCTCTAAACACACCACCAAGGCTCTAAACACACCACCAATGCACTCAATACACTACCAAGGCACTCAACACACCACCCATGCACCCAACACCCTATAATGACCTTCACAACACCAACAATCCACTACAACACATGGCCAGGTCCCCACACACTCCAACAAATCAGCATGTAAAGACAGGAGAATCTAGCAAGCATTTCACTAGCATCACTTGTGGAAGTGACATTGTTTCAATGAACATAATAATTCCTGACCAACCTCTGCCTCTGTCCGCATTGTCGGAACATCCTTCATGGACATGTCCTCCAGGAATGACAATTGTATGCTGTGCTTTTTGTAACCCTGGAGCTTATAGTACTGAGGAACCTGCAAAAAACAATATAAACAACAAGGAAAGATGCATGTGGAATATCTATAAATAATAAAGAAACAACGAGGCAAAATACATGTGGAATATCAAAACAAATATAACAAGTCCTGGAAAACAACAAAGCAGAAATTTGAGCAAACTTTAACAACATAAATTCTCATTGTGAGGTTGAGGCACATTAGATAATTAAATAAATTAGTCTAATCTTTAACTCCTGGCACTTTCCTGTCTTGACAGGAGTTAGTTTGTTACATTGTGCTTCAAAAAAGGAAAAACAGTTGCAACCCATGTTGGTAGCAAATGACTGATCAGATTCATTTGCGCGATAGATGTTCATCCACAATGGATGCATGTGAAACTAAGGATAGGGTTATACCTCTGAAACAAGTTAAAGAATTTAAATATCTAGGAAATATAATCACAGAAGATGGCAGAATAGACAGAGAAATCGAAATCAGATGTCAAAAAGCAAGTGCTCTTATATAACTACTATCACCTAAACTGGCACATCCAAATATACCTATGTCCGCAAAACGACAGATAATAAGCAGCATATTCAAAACCAACTGTATGCTACAAATGTCAGACTTGGACATGATCCAAATCACACTTATGCAATCAACACCTGCGAGATGTGATGCTTATGGAAAGTTGCCAACTTAACTATCAAAGACCGAATAAGAAATTAAATCAGACACACAGTGGAATCAACACCTTGTGCCACATATATTGAAAGGCAGAAGATCAAGAGGTTCAGTCTCTTGTTAGAACGCAAAACACCATCAACTACCAGCACTGGCACTACATCAAAGAAGATCTAATATGAGCTCAAGAGTGCGCCCGAGCAGAAAATGGATTGACGACATCAAAGACATTGTTACAATCACATGGAATGACACTATCCAGTGCCATCTATCGGGCTGGAATGTCAACTACTCCATCCCATAAAGCATGATGCAAAAGTGGCAGAAGATGATGATGATGACATAACATGAGCTGTTCATGTTTGATTGAATTTTCCTCTACACCCTTGTAAGGAAGTGGAGCGATAATCACATCTATGTCTTCCATTTTCACATATTAGCACACCCTGCTGTACTCACTGCAAATTATTCCTTTCAAGCAATAAAAATGTTTTAAATGAAATGTAAACTTGTCTTTTGACAGACTGGGTATAAACAGGATTAATTAACTATGTGAGTAAACTACTGAACAGACAATAACATAGTTGCTGTAGAGATAATTAAAACATCAAGACTCACTTTAAGGTTAAGGAAAGGTACATCCCTCTTAATGATAACCTGGGTTGGATTGAATGCAACCGTACCCAGTGCATCTGGAGCCTTGAAGAAGTAAAACAGGGGAATTAAGGATAAAATAAGAGGCTACATGATTCTTTTACGATAATTATTTCCCTTGTGATTTTACAGAAATGGTTGGTTGGTTGGTTTGTTGGTGGGCTGGTTGAGTTTCTGGTTGACTGGCTGGCTGAGTTTCTGGTTGGTTGGAAGATTGATTGGGTGGATGATTGGTTGGTTGGTTGTGAATCCTCTGGATGATTGAATTGTAATTTTTAAGTCTGATGGACTGGTTTTCAGGTCATTTCAGAACTGAAAAAAGCCTTTCATCTACCAGTCTGGAGGCCGTCTTCCCAACCTGGCAACAAAATGCCAACTCCATGGAAGTGTGTTACAGAGCTCTCCTTCACCTCTCCAAGAAACTCAGAAACCAGTGGAGTGTGTAATAATGGTACAGTAACAGTTAAGTCTTAAAAGTCGAAAGGATCGACTTCACTGTACTGGATTTTATCCCATATGGCTCAGCCTTTTTCCACAGGGTGGTCTGCTGAAAGCGTCACACAAAGCACGAATTCCAGCGATGACCCCCAGGAGTCTCTGAGTAAAATTCACTCGTGAATCAAAAGACATAGTCCGGAATCGAACCCACAACCTTCAGAGCGTGAAGCAAACAGCTTGTCCACTTCACCACGGAGACTCCCACAGGAACCGTTAGTAAAGAAACCCAACCCACGGGTAGATATAGCCTGGTACCATAACTAGGTGTGATGCACCTGTCTAGAAATAGGAATGACAAAGAAGAAGAGGAAGAAGAGAAGAAGGAGATAGAAGAAGAAGAAGATACAGAGAACTGACAAGATTGTTATTCATTACGCATTATTCAGTTCATTAATACAGAATCACAAGAACAGATAAGACAGTTAAATTGTTATCCACATATAAACTTACACAAGATGTGACAAGACATTCACTAATTCTCTAATTCAAAAACAATTATATTGTTTTCCCATATAAAATGACACAAGATGTGACAAGACATAACGCCATATCATTCACTAATTCAAAGACACAATACAAGACAGACAGTCACCATGTCATTTCATCCTGTCATCCAACTCATGCAAAGACACAAGTCTGCACTGCTGGGTTGGGTATTGACGCATGACAAGGCACATGTGGTCAGGACCCTTTAGGATTATGTGAATAGTGTGGATGAGCAGATCAGGCTTCATGGTCTTGAGATAATAGTTCTGCAGGGAGTGACCAGAAGATCCGAGGACCCAATACCCTGAGAAAAGCCAGATAGGCATATAATCAAACTGCAGCTGGTTAAATCAGTATTGGGACTCTGCTCTGGTTGTTGAAGATGGGAATGTCCCGAATGCTGTGATGTCCGTCCTTGGCTCAACTCAACTCAAAGACACAAGATATGACAATACAGCTGCCAATCACTCACCATGTCATCTTTAACACTGGGGTTGACATAGACAGGAAACCTGTGCTTCTGTACTTTGTCCTCAGTAAACATTGACAAGCTCTTGCTTAGCTTCATTAATTCGCTAGCCTCCGATGTGTCCTCACTGTCACCTAACGTAATAAGCAAATAATGCAACATGTCAACAACATTGCTGTATTTATTTACTTCATTGTGACTACCTCACAGCGAAACACAAATCACAATCAACAATGAAAAAATCAAAAATGCCAAACATGTTGAATACCTTGGCTCCATAATCAGCAACACTGGGCACTGAACACTAAGTCAGCTGTAGACTGGCCCTGGCCATGCAGAGGTTACGCAGTGTTGAGACCCCATGGCACAACGCCAGCAAACAAGATCAAGTCAAATATTTTGAGAACCTTTCCTGTGGCGTTAACATACAGATGTGAGTCGTGGACCATTTTGCAATTGCTAAAGAAGAAATCAGGACTTTTGAACATAAATACTATAGAAAGTTCTTAGAATATCACAGAGCCAGTAGAAGAAAACATTGACATTCAACAAAATCTGAACACTGAAGACAACTGGCTTATAAACATCATCTGGTCTGGGAAACTGAAATATTTTGGCCATAATAAACATCACATCGGCTGGGAAAGAGCAGTCATGGAAGGCATGGATGCTTGAAGAAGATACAAGGGTTGACAAGTACAAGGCACACTCAGGACATTGCAGACATCTTGGGCATGAGGGTGTTGAAGGAGGTGACGTGACAAGGGATTGAGCAATTATTTGGCAGGCCATGAGGTGTGGTTTTACAGCGGAATGCTGACAATTCCTTAGACAGCCAAAATAAATCAACATTTTAAAAGCAGCTAAGATACAAACATTAGGAAATGGCAGTTATCACTTTTGGCCACATTATGAGAAGTTATGAGCTGAAACATGTTGTGACAACTGAACAGATTTATGGAAAGAGAAATACAGGAAAGACAAAGTGAAGATTCTTGACAGTCTTGTGTCATGACATGAAGTGCTGTCAGTGCATGAACTGATACATGTTGCTGGATATTACAAGATGTGGAGAAGTTGTTGGATATTACAAGATGTGGAGAAGTTGCTGGATATTACAAGATGTGGAGAAGTTGCTGGATATTACAAGATGTGGAGAAGTTGCTGGATATTACAAGATGTGGAGAAGTTGCTGGATATTACAAGATGTGGAGAAGTTGCTGGATATTACAAGATGTGGAGAAAGTTGCTGGATATTGCAAGATGTGGAGAAGTTGCTGGATATTACAAGATGTGGAGAAGTTGCTGGATATTACAAGATGTGGAGAAGTTGCTGGATATTGCAAGATGTGGAGAAGTTGCTGGATATTGCAAGATGTGGAGAAGTTGCTGGATATTACAAGATGTGGAGAAGTTGCTGGATATTGCAAGATGTGGAGAAGTTGCTGGATATTACAAGATGTGGAGAAGTTGCTGGATATTACAAGATGTGGAGAAGTTGCTGGATATTACATGATGTGGAGAAGTTGCTGGATATTACAAGATGTGGAGAAGTTGCTGGATATTACAAGATGTGAAGAAGTTGCTGGATATTACAAGATGTGGAGAAGTTGCTATATATTACAAGATGGGGAGAAGTTGCTGGATATTACAAGATGTGGAGAAGTTGCTGGATATTACAAGATGTGGAGAAGTTGCTGGATATTACAAGATGTGGAGAAGTTGCTGGATATTACAAGATGTGGAGAAGTGGCTGGATATTACAAGATGTGGAGAAGTTGCTGGATATTACAAGATGTGGAGAAGTTGCTGGATATTACAAGATGTGGAGAAGTTGCTGGATATTACAAGATGTGGAGAAGTTGCTGGATATTACAAGATGTGGAGAAGTTGCTGGATATTACAAGATGTGGAGAAGTTGCTGGATATTACAAGATGTGGAGAAGTTGCTGGATATTGCAAGATGTGGAGAAGTTGCTGGATATTACAAGATGTGGAGAAGTTGCTGGATATTACAAGATGTGGAGAAGTTGCTGGATATTGCAAGATGTGGAGAAGTGCTGGATATTACAAGATGTGGAGAAGTTGCTGGATATTACAAGATGTGGAGAAGTTGCTGGATATTACAAGATGTGGAGAAGTTGCTGGATATTGCAAGATGTGGAGAAGTTGCTGGATATTACAAGATGTGGAGAAGTTGCTGGATATTACAAGATGTGGAGATGTTGCTGGATATTGCAAGATGTGGAGAAGTTGCTGGATATTGCAAGATGTGGAGAAGTTGCTGGATATTACAAGATGTGGAGAAGTTGCTGGATATTGCAAGATGTGGAGAAGTTGCTGGATATTACAAGATGTGGAGAAGTTGCTGGATATTACAAGATGTGGAGAAGTTGCTGGATATTACATGATGTGGAGAAGTTGCTGGATATTACAAGATGTGGAGAAGTTGCTGGATATTACAAGATGTGAAGAAGTTGCTGGATATTACAAGATGTGGAGAAGTTGCTATATATTACAAGATGTGGAGAAGTTGCTGGATATTACAAGATGTGGAGAAGTTGCTGGATATTACAAGATGTGGAGAAGTTGCTGGATATTACAAGATGTGGAGAAGTTGCTGGATATTACAAGATGTGGAGAAGTTGCTGGATATTACAAGATGTGGAGAAGTTGCTGGATATTACAAGATGTGGAGAAGTTGCTGGATATTATAAGATGTGGAGAAGTTGCTGGATATTACAAGATGTGGAGAAGTTGCTGGATATTACAAGATGTGGAGAAGATGCTGGATATTACAAGATGTGGAGAAGATGCTGGATATTACAAGATGTGGAGAAGCTGCTGGATATTACAAGATGTGGAGAAGTTGCTGGATATTACAAGATGTGGAGAAGTTGCTGGATATTACAAGATGTGGAGAAGTTGCTGGATATTACAAGATGTGGAGAAGTTGCTGGATATTACAAGATGTGGAGAAGTTGCTGGATATTAAAGATGTGGAGAAGTTGCTGGATATTACAAGATGTGGAGAAGTTGCTGGATATTACAAGATGTGGAGAAGTTGCTGGATATTACAAGATGTGGAGAAATTGCTGGATATTACAAGATGTGGAGACGTTGCTGGATATTGCAAGATGTGGAGAAGCATGATGCTCATGCCAGTTGGCAAGGCACATGATGATGATTTCTCCCCTTCCCCTCAATCAGTTAAGAGTGAAAATGTGCAGAACTTACTGTTAGAGGGTCCTGAATGTTTCCTGGCATTATAATCTTGTATAAGCTTCCTCAAACCAGGCAATCTTTTACTTGCCCTATCACGGATAATTACCTGTTAAAGCAAAATATCTGTGTTAAGCAGGAAATTAAAACAATGTCAACTTTAAGTCATTTAAAGTGGTGAACATTTTAGCCCCAAACACTTCAACCTACTAAAGAATTGTATGGATACTAATTCTGTGCACTTTAAACATAATTCACAAATATTCATATTCCAGTCTAACATGTCTTGTCACAAGTAAACACATGTGAGACAAAAGAGCATCACCTATTATCTTGATTAACCCTTTACAAACATACAATTTCACTCTTGTTTTGATCAATAGATGAGAATGTTTCAAGTGAAAACTTTAATACAAATTCATACATCATGTCAGACTGAAGTAAATTGACAGTATTATTGTTCTAGATTTTAATTAAGAGAGTATTACAGGTGGCATCATAATGTAGATAAACTAAATCACATCACTGTAGAACTACCAAGATGGCCACCTCATTAGTGGCATGCACCAAAGAGAGCAATATTGCATTATCCATTTTTAGCAAGAAAGAAGCTAACCCTACAGAAATGCATTGGTAAATGAAGGACCAGTACTGCAGTGAATTGTTTCCTCTCTGGCAAGTGTACAAATGGAGTAGACAATTCTGAAACAACATCAGCACTGAGACAGACTGCTGTAGAATAGATCAGGAACACAGAGTAGGAATCACTGAGTCGGCTGTTACAGTTGCATCCACAATGGCTGTTGTCTTCACCTTCTGTAGTGACAGATGTGCATCACCGTAAGTGACCTTGATTTGCCAATGAATTTCTACAGGTTTCACTGTTTAAATAATATATTAGAGAATACTGGATGTCAAGGCACAAGGCAACTGATTAATCAACACAGGACTTGTGCAGTCAGTTAAAATACTCTGGCAGAGTTGTTAAAGAGGAGATTATAGCAAATATGGATCTGTCTGGAGTGCCATGTTGATGATCCTTATTAATCAATAATGACTGTATATGAATAATGAAGACAAACAATAGATTGCACGATTTTTGGCCTGGCATATTTCGCAGCATCTCATTAGATACATACTGCAGAAATCACACAACATAAACTAAAATAATTAAATAAATCCTCCAAGCTGATATATACACATATGTATTATTATGTATATTTCAGCTTAAAGGATTTATCTAATTACTTTACTACTTTTATGTTGTGTGATTTCTGTAGTGTGTAACTGACAAGATGCAGTGAAATATGCTAGGCAATAAAATATGCTAGGCAATACATCGTGCAGTCTATTGTTTGTGTCTTTGTTATTCAAATTCACTACAAGGAAAACATTGTTTTGAATCACTAGAATGTTAAACTGATTGTGAGAATAGTACAGGAAACATGAGAATATCACACTGAGCGGTAAAATAGTGCAATGAACACGGTAATGTTATAATGAGTGTAGTAACAATTCACTGAACATGAGAATGACATAACTGACCTAATGAGTATAACAATGATAGTTAGTCGTAAAGTTTATGATCTTACTGTTCTAGCGGCCTGACCAAATCTGTCTAGCGCTGCATTGCCTTACATCCCAGACATCATTGGCATAGACATCAAACATGGCGTCTTCCTGTGCCAACTGTAAACCAAAGAAAACAAATGTACCATTGGTGAACTATCAACAGAACACTCTTCTCTTCTGAATTCTTAAAGGACATATAATTTCTCACATTTTCTGCAGGTTTTCAACTTTGAATTTCACATTTGATTAATCTTAATTGTCAGACACTTCTAAGTCAGTTTTTTTTTTTTTTAAATCCAAGGGAGTTTCAGTGCCAATGTGGTTATGCCACCTGTCTCATGCTTCGAAGGTTGTGAGTTTGATTCTGGCCTATGTTTTTCAGTTCACGAGTGCAATTTTCTCTGAGACTCCTGAGAGTCACCACTGGAGCTACGGAGTTTGTGCTTTGTGCAACACTTTCAGCAGACCACCCTGCAGAAAAACACTGAGCCATAAGGGATAAAACCTGGTGCAATGAAGCCGGTCTTCTTACCTTTTAAACCTTTATTTTTCTTTTTCAAACTATATATTAATTGAATAACTTGATTGAATAACTATATATTAATTGAATAACTTAGTTGAATAAGTATATATTAATTGAATAACTTGTACATAGATATGAAAAAAATATATAAAAATGTCAATCAGGAAAATTTAAAGAAAATTTGTCAAAGTTAATTTAATGTTGCACGTCCTTTGCATGACAATGTAATCAACTCCATCTCCAGGTTGAACTACTAGGCAATTTTATATTCAGTACCAAATGTCTGGAATGAATCCACAGCCCCACCATCAGGGTACCAGAAGTTTAAGCACAAGCGCATTACACCCAACTGCCACAGTGACTTCTTTGTCAAACCTACCGGCTACAGATTCTCAAGTAAACAAACAAACAAGTAAAATAATAAAAAAGTAAACAAATAAATCAGTTTAAAAAAAATAAAAAGGCACAAAATAAATAAGTAAAAATAATTTAAAAATAAAAACGTAAAGAAATAAAAAATAAAGGATTCCTTTTCGAACTATGAGGGATGTTGGGTTTATGGTGCTGCCTGGGCCCAAACTTTTAGACCAATCAGCAATCAATGGGTGACGGCATTAATATAATGCAAATGGCTGTCATTTCCTGGTATCCATTCAGGCTGGGTTGGCCTTGGCGTCGTGTCTCACATCCAGGGGATTCAAATACATTAACGTAGGGGCTGCAACACAAGTCTTTACAAATACTGATCCCTAAATACTTATTTGTGGGCGATGAGATAGTGCAGTGACATCAAATCTGGCTGCTGCCTGGAGATAGTGCAGTGACATCAAATCTGGCTGCTGCCTGGAGATAGTGCAGTGACATCAAATCTGGCTGCTGCCTGGAGATAATGCAGTGGCATCAAATCTGGCTGCTGCCTGGAGATAGTGCAGTGGCATCAAATCTGGCTGCTGCCTTGGAGATAGTGCAGTGGCATCAAATCTGGCTGCTGCCTGGAGATAGTGCAGTGACATCAAATCTGGCTGCTGCCTGGAGATAGTGCAGTGACATCACATCTGGCTGCTGCCTGGAGATAGTGCAGTGACATCAAATCTGGCTGCTGGCCTGGAGATAGTGCAGTGACATCAAATCTGGCTGCTGCCTGGAGATAGTGCAGTGACATCAAATCTGGGCTGCTTGCCTGGAGATAGTGCAGTGACATCAAATCTGGCTGCTGCCTGGAGATAGTGGCAGTGACATCAAATCTGGCTGCTGCCTGGAGATAGTGCAGTGGCATCAAATCTGGCTGCTGCCTGGATGCCCTCCCTAGTGCAGTGACATCAAATCTGGCTGCTGCCTGGAGATATGTGCAGTGGCATCCAAATCCTGCTGCTGCCTTAGGCTGGAGTATCATGTGCAGGTGACATCAATTCTGGCTGCTGCCTGAGAGATAGTGCAGGTGACATCAAATCTGCTGCTGCCCGAGCAGTATAGTGCAAGTAGGGACATCAAATCTGGCTGCTGCCATGGAGATAGTTGCAGTAGCATCAAACTCCTGGCTGACTGCCTTGGAGATAGTGCAGTGACATCCAAAATCTGGCTGCGTGCCTGGGAGATAGTGCAGTGACATCAAATCTGGACTGCTGCCTGGAGATAGTGTCAGTGACATCAGAATGCTGCTGGATGCTGCCTGGAGATAGTGCAGTGACATCAAATCTGGCTGCTGCCTGGAGATAGTGCACAGTGACATCAAATCTGGCTGCTGCCTGGAGATAGTGCAGTGACATCAAATCTGGCTGCTGCCTGTGGAGATAGTGCAGTGGCATCAAATCTGGCTGCTGCCTGGAGATCGTGCAGTGGCATCAAATCTGGCTGCTGCCTGGAGATAGTGCAGTGACATCAAATCTGGCTGCTGCCTGGAGATAGTGCAGTGACATCAAATCTGGCTGCTGCCTGGAGATAGTGCAGTGACATAAATCTGGCTGCTGCCTGGCAGTATAGTGCAGTGACATCAAATCTGGCTGCTGCCTGGAGATAGTGCAGTGGCATCAAATCTGGCTGCTGCCTGGAGATAGTGCAGTGACATCAAATCTGGCTGCTGCCCTGGAGATAGTGCCAGTGACATCAAATACTGGCTGCTGCCTGGAGATAGTGCAGTGGCATCAAATTTGGCTGCTGCCTGGAGATAGTGCAGTGACATCAAATCTGGCTGCTGCCTGGAGATAGTGCTCAGTGACATCAAATTCTGGCTGCTGCTGGAGATAGTGCAGTGACATCAAATCTGGATGCTGCCTGGAAGGGATAGTGCAGTGACATCTAAATCTGGCTGCTGCCTGGAGATAGTGCAGTGACATCAAATCTGGCTGCTGCCTGGAGATAGTGCAGTGGCAATCAAATCTGGCTGCTGCCTGGAGATAGTGCAGTGGCATCAAATCTGGCTGCTGCCTGGAGATAGTGCAGTGGCATCAAATCTGGCTGCTGCCTGGAGATAGTGCAGTGACATCAAATCTGGCTGCTGCCTGGAGATAGTGCAGTGACATCAAATCTGGCTGCTGCCTGGAGATAGTGCAGTGACATCAAATCTGGCTGCTGCCTGGAGATAGTGCAGTGACATCAAATCTGGCTGCTGCCTGGAGATAGTGCAGTGGCATCAAATCTGGCTGCTGCCTGGAGATAGTGCAGTGGCATCAAATCTGGCTGCTGCCTGGAGATAGTGCAGTGGCATCAAATCTGGCTGCTGCCTGGAGATAGTGCAGTGGCATCAAATCTGGCTGCTGCCTGGAGATAGTGCAGTGACATCAAATCTGGCTGCTGCCTGGAGATAGTGCAGTGACATCAAATCTGGCTGCTGCCTGGAGATAGTGCAGTGACATCAAATCTGGCTGCTGCCTGGAGATAGTGCAGTGACATCAAATCTGGCTGCTGCCTGGAGATAGTGCAGTGACATCAAATCTGGCTGCTGCCTGGAGAATGCAGGCATCAAATGGCTGCTGCCTGAGTAGGCAGTGCATCAAATCTGGCTGCTGCCTGGAGATAGTGCAGTGGCATCAAATCTGGCTGCTGCCTGGAATAGTGCAGTGCATCAAATGGCTGCTGCCTGGAGATAGTGCAGTGGCATCAAATCTGGCTGCTGCCTGGAGATAGTGCAGTGTGACATCAAATCTGGCTGCTGCCTGGAGATAGTGCAGTGACATCAAATCTGGCTGCTGCCTGGAGATAGTGCAGTGACATCAAATCTGGCTGCTGCCTGGAGATAGTGCAGTGCATCAAATCTGGCTGGCCGGAGATAGTGCAGTGACATCAAATCTGGCTGCTGCCTGGAGATAGTGCAGTGACATCAAATCTGGCTGCTGCCTGGAGATAGTGCAGTGACATCAAATCTGGCTGCTGCCTGGAGATAGTGCAGTGACATCAAATCTGGCTGCTGCCTGGAGATAGTGCAGTGACATCAAATCTGGCTGCTGCCTGGAGATAGTGCAGGTGGCATCAAATCTGGCTGCTGCCTGGAGATAGTGCAGTGGCATCAAATCTGGCTGCTGCCTGGAGATAGGTGCCAGTGACATCAAATCTGGCTGCTGCCTGGAGATAGTGCAGTGACATCAAATATGGCTGCTGCCTGGAGATAGTGCAGTGACATCAAATCTGGCTGCTGCCTGGAGATAGTGCAGTGACATCAAATCTGGCTGCTGCCCTTGGAGATTAGTGCAGTGACATCAAATCTGGCTGCTGCCTGGAGATAGTGCAGTGACATCAAATCTGGCTGCTGCCTGGAGATAGTGCAGTGACATCAAATCTGGCTGCTGCCTGGAGATAGTGCAGTGACATCAAATCTGGGCTGCTGCCTGGAGATAGTGCAGTGACATCAAATCTGGCTGCTGCCTGGAGATAGTGCAGTGACATCAAATCTGGCTGCTGCCTGGAGATAGTGCAGTGACATCAAATCTGGCTGCTGCCTGGAGATAGTGCAGTGACATCAAATCTGGCTGCTGCCTGGAGATAGTGCAGAGTCAGCAAATCTGACTGCTGCCTGGAGATAGTGCAGAGTCAAGCAAATCTGGCTGCTGCCTGGTAGTTATAAATTTGATTCATCACCAGGGCCCCATTTTTCACAAAATTGACCTGGGCTTCCAGGTTGACCCAGGCTTATATGGACATCTGGAAATGTCTGGGGAAGTCAAGACTGACGCTTGGTACTAACCATATCGCCCACCTACTGAGAGCTGATTGGTCAACTTGGTAGTAACCATATCACCCACCCACTGAGAGCTGATTGGTCAACAGTAATATGGGGCTGACAAGTTTCCAAAATTAACGTCTACCTCACCTACCGTATCTGCATCCCTCATTGTTTTAGCGTAAAAACTTAGCGTCTGCTCACGTCTGCATTCATCTTCTGGCACTGGAACTCTTCTTCTGAGCTGAAAGTGAGTGAACATGTTTTTGACAAAACTAGGGTCAAATCTACGTATCTCGTTTCCTTGCAGGAAATTATATAATTTTGACAACGTCACTTAGTCTACAGAAAGATCTAGAAGTAGTATAAAAATGTTATCTCTGCTGATCATTTCAGAAAATGTATAGAAATGTTATTTTAAACAAATAGTTGCAGAGAAAGAACAGTTGTGCCATACATATAGGTAGTGAAAAAAAAATATAGATTAATAATTTGGCAGAAAAATGAAAATGAAAAGTTCATAAGTGACACTTATGCATGTAGTTTCTGAAAAAGTATACAAATGACATTTCTATGAATAGATCCACAGACTGTTAATAAATGTCATCTTTGCTAATAATTACAGAATTCTGTAGTATCAAATGTATATAACAGAATCGCTTGTGCTATACATTTGTTATGGGTGGTTCTTCTCATTGAGAAATGTTGCCCGTGCAGTCACCTATTCACCTGCTATTTTCAATTTCAAACTGCTGAGGGATTTTTATCATGTGCAACATGCAGACAGGTCCGCTGAGTTTTAGCCCTAGTCAAAGAGGGCAAGGTGTCCAATGACTGCCCTAGGATCAGGCACTTTGTAACCTCCCTTTTTTAAATCTGTTTTTGGAAATCCAAACAGTAAGCACAGGGAGATAAGCCTGGCTTGCGTGAGCCATAGTCATCTACCATAATTTCTGACCTGCCCACCTCCATACCTCACTACTACAATTGCTTCTGGTGAGTTACTAATTAGTTACAAACACTATTGTGTTTGATTAATCCTGGACTTGTATGTGACACATATTGTGAATGACCCTGATACCATTACAAGAACTTCCATGGCATGGACCCCACAAGCACAGAGTACAAGTGTTCAAACATGGATAGCATATTTATGCTAACATGGAAACAGTTTGTTGAAGCTTTGATCCTAGACCAGTTGCCAACCAAGTCTTAGAGCCTGATCTGCCCTGCCATGACATTAGTCTTTAGGTTGATGTTTGTGCACCAGGATAAGGCTTGTACCCTCCCAACTGCACTTCTCTGACTGAAGCCAGTTAGCACAATGTTGGGGTGTTGGGTTTGTTGAGCACCGTCCTGCATTCGCACTAACAGAAAGCAGGCAGTACCGTCTACTGTTAAGTGATAGCTCAGTCATAAGATCTGACATGTTGCTGCGCTACAATATGCCTTCAGAAATTGTTGATTTAACTTTCAATCGTTAAGGACCTGAAGAACAGAATACTGAAATAATACAGCTGAACACAAACTGCATGTCTTTAATGTTCTAAATCAGTGGTTCTCAACCGGTGGGGAATTCAACACGGGGAATTTTAGGGTTTCCAGGGGGGGAATTAAGATTATTTCAAGATCGCATTAATACAAGGTTCGATTACCTGATATTATTTTTCCCTTCATACTGTATGGTTCTGTACGTCTCACCCTTCTAAAATTCATTTTATAAAGTAAGTAGACCCACAAATCACATTTTTATGTGGACGTCTAGACTTGTTTTAGTATGTGCCATTAAATTTAGCTTCCATTATTACGTATACTGTGTAAGGGCGGGGGCGGGATTTTTAGGTAGGAAATACGAAAGGGGGGAATGACGTTCTGAAAATATGGTGAAGGGGGGTAGGGGCCAAAAAAGGTTGAGAACCACTGTTCTAGATGATATTCAATTCATCATCACCTTCCAACTGCACACATCTGCTTCTGCCATTCAATACACCTTGACATTACTGACCTTGTATTGGTTCAAGGCATCATTTCTAGCCTCCAGTATTGTGTACCTCTCCTGCGCTGACAATGGGCCATCGCCAATCTTTACCTGCCAGCGCAACTGATTCTGCCGTTCTCCATGCACATTCTCTCGCACTGCCTGCTCAAACATCGCCTCCTGAAAACAGACTTAATCACCTGAACTTTGTTTTCAAACATTTATTCATAATTCTGGGACTGTGTAAAAGTTAGTTGCATGTTCTTTACTGGACGTCACAATCAAGGCCAACAATCTCTGGATGTTTGTGAATAACTAAGCAGTAGTTTGCCATTAATTTCTGAACGACAGACGCTCATATTATTGTTAGAAATCAATTGAAAATAATTTGCTTGCAAATTGCCTGTAGCCGGTTTCAAACATGTTATGTGGGATTGTGAAGTGTGTATGCTACCCCTTCACCACAGATTCTGGCAATATGACTGAAAGAAATTGAAATGCACTATTTACACTTCATTATGCTTGTATATAAAGCTTATACATAAAACAGAATGGCAAAGGACGTCTCTTCAGTGCCAAGTGGCCTCCTGGGTCTATGGTTCTAGCCCCATTATTCTAAACATTCAGCACTCCATGAATGATGTAAATATCTCAGCCGTGGCCTTGACCTCCAAGACAATTGCTAGTACCCATTTTAGAGCGACCCAGTCTAGGAACCCAGTTTACTGGTGGGGGAAGGGGGATCCCACTTTTGATGGAGATTTGAACTCATAACCAGTGAGTTGACAGGCAAGTATAGCCGGCTCACTTATCCCGTAAGTCACCAATGCAGTGAGAACTGCTACCAATTCTTGCGCGCTGCGTTACCCTACATGGATAAACGGGATTACGGAGAAAGTCGTTTAACCCCTAGACTAGGGAGACCGGCCTACACTGGTTAGACAGACTAAAATGTTGACTTTTCATCTGTAAATTGGGGATGTAAATTACAAATACCTCAGAGGTCAGAGTGGGTTGGCCAGATGGTAGAGGACACTGGTAACAGGGCAAGCTAGCACACACATGGAAATCAGTCTGGTGTGGACTATCCTTGAGTTCAAAGTGAGCAAGCACTAACAACAAACTTTCTGTCCGATACAACGCAAATCTTCATGTGTATCAATCAATGTGTCATGTGTGAGTGGCAAATCTTCATGTGTATCAATCAATGTGTCATGTGTGAGTGGCAAATCTTCTTGTGTATCAATCAATGTGTCATGTGTGAGTGGCAATATTTCATGTGTATCAATCAGTGTGTCATGTGTGAGTGGCAAATCTTCGTGTGTATCAATCAATGTGCCATGTGTGAGTGGCAAATCTTCATGTGTATCAATCAATGTGTCATGTGTGAGTGGCAAATCTTCTTGTGTATCAATCAGTGTGTCATGTGTGAGTGGCAATACTTCATGTGTATCAATCAGTGTGTCATGTGTGAGTGGCAAATCTTCATGTGTATCAATCAATGTGTCATGTGTGAGTGGCAAATCTTGTGTATCAATTAATGTGTCATGTGTGAGTGGCAATACTTCATGTGTATCAATCAGTGTCATGTGTGAGTGGCAAATCTTCATGTGTATCAATCAATCTGTCATGTGTGAGTAGCAATTCTTCATGTGTATTAATCAATGTGTCATGTGTGAATGGCAATTCTTCATGTGTATCAATCAATGTGTCATGTGTGAGTGGCAATTCTTCATGTGTATCAATCAATGTGTCATGTGTGAGTGGCAAATCTTCATGTGTATCAATCAATGTGTCATGTGTGAGTGGTAATTCTTTATGTGTATCAGTCAATGTGTCATGTGTGAATGGCAATTCTTCATGTGTATTAATCAATGTGTCATGTGTGAATGGCAATTCTTCATGTGTATCAATCAATGTGTCATGTGTGAATGGCAATTCTTCATGTGTATCAATCAATGTTTCATGTGTGAATGACAATTCTTCATGTGTATCAATCAATGTGTCATGTGTGAGTGGCAAATCTTCATGTGTATCAATCAATGTGTCATGTGTGAGTGGTAATTCTCCATGTGTATCAGTCAATGTGTCATGTGTGAGTGGCAAATCTTTATGTGTATCAATCAATGTGTCATGTGTGAGTGGCAAATCTTCATGTGTATCAATCAATGTGTCATGTGTGAGTGGTAATTTTGCATGTGTATCAATCAATGTGTCATGTGTGAGTGGCAAATCTTCATGTGTATCAATCAATGTGTCATGTGTGAGTGGCAAATCTTCATGTGTATCAATCAATGTGTCAAGTGTGAATGGCAATTCTTCTTTGTATCAATCAATGTGTCATGTGTGAATGGCAATTCTTCTTTGTATCAATCAATGTGTCATGTGTGAATGGCAAATCTTCATGTGTATCAATCAATGTGTCATGTGTGAGTGGCAAATCTTCATGTGTATCAATCAATGTGTCATGTGTGAGTGGCAAATCTTCATGTGTATCAATCAATGTGTCATGTATGAATGGCAATTTTGCATGTGTATCAATCAATGTGTCATGTGTGAGTGGCAAATCTTCATGTGTATCAATCAATGTGTCATGTGTGAGTGGCAAATCTTCATGTGTATCAATCAATGTGTCATGTGTGAGTGGCAAATCTTCTTGTGTATCAGTCAATGTGTCATGTGTGAGTGGTAATTCTCCATGTGTATCAATCAATGTGTCATGTGTGAGTGGTAATTCTTCTTGTGTATCAGTCAATGTGTCATGTGCGAGTGGTAATTCTCCATGTGTATCAATCAATATGTCATGTGCAAGTGGTAATTCTCCATGTGTATCAATCAATGTGTCATGTGTGAGTGGCAAATCTTCATGTGTGTTAATCAATATGTCATGTATTAATGATGCTGGATGGATTGAGACGGCGGCATGGAGGAGTACCATCAGCAGAGTTGATCCAGAACACCAAAGACCGAGACCTGTGGAGAGCCATGAACGTCTACGCCAGCTGGCAGGGCACTTGATGATGATAATGATGTTAAGGCAATCTAACAATTGTATGTGTGTTTGACAAGGTGTGTATGTTTAGCCCCTGTGAAAGTAATACAATTGTGATTTTACTGATATTGCTATTTTCCCATTCTTGGCTGATTTTGTCAAACTGATAGAGAAACTGATCTGCAAACTGATAGAGAAAGCAGATTTTTCGAAGTTTTTTTTTTCTTTCCAGCATACATTTTCTTCTTCAAGCAATATTAAAGACATGACTGCTTCTTTAGTGAAGATTACATTTTTCAAAGGTATGTTCCATTGTTTGTTTTTCCTGACTTATGGACACATATCTGTACATTAAATAATTCATTTTCACACAAAAGCTGTTTAATTCTGCAATGATCAGTTTTCAATCTGAATACAGTCACTTGACCTTCTTCTGATAATTACAAATATGATTCTATTTAATGTTTTTCTATGTGTTTCTTGCAGAGAGATAAATGTCTCCTTAGTGAAGTGGTTATGGACAATTAGTAATCCTGCATACCATGTTCAAAACACATCTGTGGGAAATTTGGCAGAAGACCACTTAATGTTGGTTTTTTATGAAATGGTTTGGGTGCCGGTCATTCAGAAAGCAATGGCAAACTACTGAACGTAAACTTTACCAGGAATCACTGTGGTTGACTCCTGTAAAGGATATGCAACTAACTAGGACACGTTATGTAATCAGATGATAAAGGTGTATATACGAAGATTAGGACATCTGAGGGTAATGTGATGATAAAGATGTCTAAATGAATGGTTAGAATGCCTTGAAAGTATTAGACAACAAAGGTATCAAAATATGATTTCTGTTGTAGTGATGTTTTGTGTGTGGTGAACTCTATCAGACCCAGAAGTATAAAATCACAAGTGCATAACTTTCAAAGAGGCAGGTTTAGTGACCACCTGTACAGCCAGATTTCTGAAGTATGCTTTGGCCAAATGTAAAATGTAAGAGAACACATTAAGTGTTTGTTGGGATTCACAGGAAGAGACAATTATATATCGTGGGTCACTAAGGATTGAAAGAGTAAAGAGTTAGGGAAAGATGGGTTACATTTCAAAATCCAGTCTTGACTTGGTAAGTGACCTTTAACTCTCAGCCGCCAACATGCCTCAGAAGACATTAGCAATGGTAGGAGAATGAATGCTTCAATGACACTGGTTTATAAATGTAAAGAAATGAGAAAACAAAATGCAAACTATACCTTGACTTGTTTTGTTGTTTCATTGCCCATCAAGTCTCCACTCAACATACCTAAACAAAATGTGAATTGTTAACAGAATTAATGTTACTGCACTACTGACAAAATCACAGGTTCTCAGTCTAGCTCAATTGATATTAAAAGCTCATAAATGTAATAACATTGTAGATACTGTCCTACAGATGTGAAGTTAGTCTGTATACATTTAGTCATGGCATGGTACATACTGTCCTACAGATGTGAAGTTAGTCTGTATACATTTAGTCATGGCATGGTAGATACTGTCATACAGATGTGAAGTTAGTCTGTATACATTTAGTCATGGCATGGTAGATACTGTCATACAGATGTGAAGTTAGTCTGTATACATTTAGTCACGGCATGGTAGATACTGTCCTACAGATGTGAAGTTAGTCTGTATACATTTAGTCATGGCATGGTAGATACTGTCATACAGATGTGAAGTTAGTCTGTATACATTTAGTCATGGCATGGTAGATACTGTCCTACAGATGTGAAGTTAGTCTGTATACATTTAGTCATGGCATGGTAGATACTGTCCTACAGATGTGAAGTTAGTCTGTATACATTTAGTCATGGCATGGTAGATACTGCCATACAGATGTGAAGTTAGTCTGTATACATTTAGTCATGGCATGGTAGATACTGTCCTACAGATGTGAAGTTAGTCTGTATACATTTAGTCATGGCATGGTAGATACTGTCATACAGATGTGAAGTTAGTCTGTATACATTTAGTCATGGCATGGTAGATACTGTCCTACAGATGTGTAGTTAGTCTGTATACATTTAGTCATGGCATGGTAGATACTGTCCTACAGATGTGAAGTTAGTCTGTATACATTTAGTCATGGCATGGTAGATACTGTCCTACAGATGTGAAGTTAGTCTGTATACATTTAGTCATGGCATGGTAGATACTGTCATACAGATGTGTAGTTAGTCTGTATACATTTAGTCATGGCATGGTAGATACTGTCCTACAGATGTGAAGTTAGTCTGTATACATTTAGTCATGGCATGGTAGATACTGTCATACAGATGTGAAGTTAGTCTGTATACATTTAGTCATGGCATGGTAGATACTGTCATACAGATGTGAAGTTAGTCTGTATACATTTAGTCATGGCATGGTAGATACTGTCATACAGATGTGAAGTTAGTCTGTATACATTTAGTCATGGCATGGTAGATACTGTCATACAGATGTGAAGTTAGTCTGTATACATTTAGTCATGGCATGGTAGATACTGTCCTACAGATGTGAAGTTAGTCTGTATACATTTAGTCATGGCATGGTAGATACTGTCATACAGATGTGAAGTTAGTCTGTATACATTTAGTCATGGCATGGTAGATACTGTCATACAGATGTGAAGTTAGTCCTGTATACATTTAGTCATGGCATGGTAGATACTGTCATACAGATGTGAAGTTAGTCTGTATACATTTAGTCATGGCATGGTAGATACTGTCATACAGATGTGAAGTTAGTCTGTATACATTTAGTCATGGCATGGTAGATACTGTCATACAGATGTGAAGTTAGTCTGTATACATTTAGTCATGGCATGGTAGATACTGTCATACAGATGTGAAGTTAGTCTGTATACATTTAGTCATGGCATGGTAGATACTGTCATACAGATGTGAAGTTAGTCTGTATACATTTAGTCATGGCATGGTAGATACTGTCATACAGATGTGAAGTTAGTCTGTATACATTTAGTCATGGCATGGTAGATACTGTCATACAGATGTGAAGTTAGTCTGTATACATTTAGTCATGGCATGGTAGATACTGTCATACAGATGTGAAGTTAGTCTGTATACATTTAGTCATGGCATGGTAGATACTGTCATACAGATGTGAAGTTAGTCTGTATACATTTAGTCATGGCATGGTAGATACTGTCATACAGATGTGAAGTTAGTCTGTATACATTTAGTCATGGCATGGTAGATACTGTCATACAGATGTGAAGTTAGTCTGTATACATTTAGTCATGGCATGGTAGATACTGTCATACAGATGTGAAGTTAGTCTGTATACATTTAGTCATGGCATGGTAGATACTGTCATACAGATGTGAAGTTAGTCTGTATACATTTAGTCATGGCATGGTAGATACTGTCATACAGATGTGAAGTTAGTCTGTATACATTTAGTCATGGCATGGTAGATACTGTCATACAGATGTGAAGTTAGTCTGTATACATTTAGTCATGGCATGGTAGATACTGTCATACAGATGTGTAAGTTAGTCTGTATACATTTAGTCATGGCATGGTAGATACTGTCATACAGATGTGAAGTTAGTCTGTATACATTTAGTCATGGCATGGTAGATACTGTCATACAGATGTGAAGTTAGTCTGTATACATTTAGTCATGGCATGGTAGATACTGTCATACAGATGTGAAGTTAGTCTGTATACATTTAGTCATGGCATGGTAGATACTGTCATACAGATGTGAAGTTAGTCTGTATACATTTAGTCATGGCATGGTAGATACTGTCATACAGATGTGAAGTTAGTCTGTATACATTTAGTCATGGCATGGTAGATACTGTCATACAGATGTGAAGTTAGTCTGTATACATTTAGTCATGGCATGGTAGATACTGTCATACAGATGTGAAGTTAGTCTGTATACATTTAGTCATGGCATGGTAGATACTGTCATACAGATGTGAAGTTAGTCTGTATACATTTAGTCATGGCATGGTAGATACTGTCATACAGATGTGAAGTTAGTCTGTATACATTTAGTCATGGCATGGTAGATACTGTCATACAGATGTGAAGTTAGTCTGTATACATTTAGTCATGGCATGGTAGATACTGTCATCAGATGTGAAGTTAGTCTGTATACATTTAGTCATGGCATGGTAGATACTGTCATACAGATGTGAAGTTAGTCTGTATACATTTAGTCATGGCATGGTAGATACTGTCATACAGATGTGAAGTTAGTCTGTATACATTTAGTCATGGCATGGTAGATACTGTCATACAGATGTGAAGTTAGTCTGTATACATTTAGTCACTGGCATGGTAGATACTGTCATACAGATGTGAAGTTAGTCTGTATACATTTAGTCATGGCATGGTAGATACTGTCATACAGATGTGAAGTTAGTCTGTATACATTTAGTCATGGCATGGTAGATACTGTCATACAGATGTGAAGTTAGTCTGTATACATTTAGTCATGGCATGGTAGATACTGTCATACAGATGTGAAGTTAGTCTGTATACATTTAGTCATGGCATGGTAGATACTGTCCTACAGATGTGAAGTTAGTCTGTATACATTTAGTCATGGCATGGTAGATACTGTCCTACAGATGTGAAGTTAGTCTGTATACATTTAGTCATGGCATGGTAGATACTGTCATACAGATGTGAAGTTAGTCTGTATACATTTAGTCATGGCATGGTAGATACTGTCCTACAGATGTGAAGTTAGTCTGTATACATTTAGTCATGGCATGGTAGATACTGTCCTACAGATGTGAAGTTAGTCTGTATACATTTAGTCATGCATGGCTAGATACTGTCCTACAGATGTGAAGTTAGTCTGTATACATTTAGTCATGGCATGGTAGATACTGTCATACAGATGTGAAGTTAGTCTGTATACATTTAGTCATGGCATGGTAGATACTGTCCTACAGATGTGAAGTTAGTCTGTATACATTTAGTCATGGCATGGTAGATACTGTCCTACAGATGTGAAGTTAGTCTGTATACATTTAGTCATGGCATGGTAGATACTGTCCTACAGATGTGAAGTTAGTCTGTATACATTTAGTCATGGCATGGTAGATACTGTCCTACAGATGTGAAGTTAGTCTGTATACATTTAGTCATGGCATGGTAGATACTGTCCTACAGATGTGAAGTTAGTCTGTATACATTTAGTCATGGCATGGTAGATACTGTCCTACAGATGTGAAGTTAGTCTGTATACATTTAGTCATGGCATGGTAGATACTGTCATACAGATGTGTAGTTAGTCTGTATACATTTAGTCATGGCATGGTAGATACTGTCATACAGATGTGAAGTTAGTCTGTATACATTTAGTCATGGCATGGTAGATACTGTCATACAGATGTGAAGTTAGTCTGTATACATTTAGTCATGGCATGGTAGATACAGTCATACAGATGTGAAGTTAGTCTGTATACATTTAGTCATGGCATGGTAGATACTGTCATACAGATGTGAAGTTAGTCTGTATACATTTAGTCACGGCATGGTAGATACTGTCATACAGATGTGAAGTTAGTCGGTATACATTTAGTCATGGCATGGTAGATACTGTCATACAGATGTGAAGTTAGTCTGTATACATTTAGTCACGGCATGGTAGATACTGTCATACAGATGTGAAGTTAGTCTGTATACATTTAGTCATGGCATGGTAGATACTGTCATACAGATGTGAAGTTAGTCTGTATACATTTAGTCATGGCATGGTAGATACTGTCATACAGATGTGAAGTTAGTCTGTATACATTTAGTCATGGCATGGTAGATACTGTCATACAGATGTGAAGTTAGTCTGTATACATTTAGTCATGGCATGGTAGATACTGTCATACAGATGTGAAGTTAGTCTGTATACATTTAGTCACGGCATGGTAGATACTGTCATACAGATGTGTAGTTAGTCTGTATACATTTAGTCATGGCATGGTAGATACTGTCATACAGATGTGAAGTTAGTCTGTATACATTTAGTCACGGCATGGTAGATACTGTCATACAGATGTGAAGTTAGTCGGTATACATTTAGTCATGGCATGGTAGATACTGTCATACAGATGTGAAGTTAGTCTGTATACATTTAGTCATGGCATTAAGAGATGATTGACCAGTTGTCTTCTTCATCACTTTGATAACTGCATGATTCTCCATTTTCTATGTTAAATTTCCTCCACTACTGTACACAATAGAATAACTTAGGGAAAGCTAACCAGTAGTTATTGAACGTGCTATAGAAGTAAACAAGGATATTCATCTTTGCTTTATTGACTACACAAAAGCTTTTGATAGAGTTAGACATGTCAACATGGTGGATATGCTTGTAGATCTACAAATTGATGGGAAAGACATTACTTATAAAAAACATATATTGGAAACAACAAGCTGCCATAAGGATTGATAATGAAGTGGGACAATATCAACCTATTAAGAGAGGTGTTAGGTAGGGATGTGTAATGTCTCCAGATCTGTTTTCCCTATACAGTGAAAATATTTTCAGAAATGTAGAAGATATAAATGGAATAAGCATTGGAGGACGAAACATCAATAACATTAGATATACAGATGATACAGTATTGATTGCAGACAATACGCAGGATATGCAACAATTAGTAGATGCAGTTGTTGTACACAGTGAGCAACTGGGGTTAGAATTAAATTGTAATAAGACAAAGGTTATGGTATTCACTAGGAAGAACGAAATAAGCATTGGAGGACGAAACATCAATAACATTAGATATACAGATGATACAGTATTGATTGCAGACAATGCGCAGGATCTGCAACAATTAGTAGATGCGGTTGTTGTACACAGTGAGCAACTGGGGTTAGAATTAAATTGTAATAAGACAAAGGTTATGGTATTCACTAGGAAGAACGAAATATCGCAAATTTAATATACAAGTAAATGCGAATATTCTTCAACAAGTGAATCGGTACAATTATCTAGGAACAGTCTAACATCTGATGGGAGATGCCTTGAAGAGATTAGAACAAGAATCGCCATGGCGAAAGTAGCCTTTAGCAAGATGAAAAACATTATTACCAATAAAAAGATGTCAATTGAAACGAGAAAAAGATAATAATAATAATAATAATAATAATAAGTCTTTATTTTCAAAGGGTTAAGAATTGGGCACGCAGGCCCGTCTGACATTCTGCCCTTCTTCTCTATTTCCTCTCATACATTCTTTCATTCAACATCACTTATGAAGCAACTTTTGACAACAAAAGAACATTAAAACGCATGAAAAATAATCAATAACAAATGACTCACTGAGGCAGTGTTTAACATGGGCATTATAAATACCTAAGGAGGGTGTAACGTGCCATACATAAGGGAATGTTTTTTGGCTAGTTGTCGTTTGAGATAAGTTACCATTATTGTCTTTTTTGTGTTGTTTGTTATGGGGGCATGTAGTCTGTACTAAGGTAGTGTTCAAACAGGTTGCGAATGTATGTATCATGATTGGTGGTGTCTTTGATTTCTTGTGGAAGATTGTTCCACAACTGAGCGGCAGAGTATGCTAAGCTTGTTTTATATAAGTCTATCCTAGGTTTAGGGACATGAAGTATATTTAGTCGTTCGCTATGTCTAGCGTTATATTTAAACAATGGCCAAAGGTAGCTTGGAAGCATTTTGAAATAGGATTTTGTGAATTAGTTTGGTCTTATTAAAAAGCAGGCGCTTGTGGAGTGGCAGTAACCGGAGACGTTTATATAGGTTAGAATTGTCGGTAAGCTTTTCACCATTAATTAAACGCACTGCCCTTTTCTGGAGTGAATATAGGCGTTTTGTTATTGATTTGGAGCATCCATCCCAGACTGTGGAGCAGTAATCAATATGTGTTTGTATATGAGAAGTATAGAATATCTTTCTTGTGTTTTCGTCAAGGAAATTTTTAATTTTGGCAAGTTGGTATACTTTTTTGGCTATTTGTTTAACTAGAGCATGAACATGTGAGTTAAAAGTTAGATTTTGATCTATGATAACACCCAGTGTCTTGTGCTCGGTGACACTTTCTACAGGCGTGCTGCGAATGTGCAGCTGAAGAGTTCTCTGCGAGTTTAGAGTGTAAAGTCTTTGCCTGGTTCCTATTAACATAGACTTTGTTTTAGTAATGTTAATTTGCATGACTCCAGTTAACTACACTATTTATTTCCTGTTGCAAGGATAATTCTAGCACATTACGATCAACAGCGTTTGTATATACTGTGCAGTCATCAGCAAATAGATCGCAGGACGACGACAGATTTAATGGAAGATCATTTATATAAATGGCAAATAATAGAGGGCCAAGAATAGACCCCTGAGGTACTCCAATATTAATGGTAATGGCTTGAGATAAAACTTTATTGTGTGATACTACTTGCTTTCTGTCTAATAAGAATGATTTTATTAATGTCACTATATTAAAACTTACTTTCATTGTTTCTAGTTTTTTAATTAGAATAGTATGATCTATCATATCGAATGCTTTCCTAAAGTCTATAAACACCGCTCCACATAGAGTATTGTTGTTAATATTTTGATGCCAGTTTTCTATCATGTTTGTTAGTGCCGTATGGCAAGAATATTTTGGCCGAAATCCTGACTGACTGTCAACTATCAGTTTATGGCGAACTAAGTGATCTAGTGTTGTTTTGTGGATGTGCTTTTCTAGCGGTTTGGATAATGAGGATAATATGGAAATTGGTCTATAATTACTCATGAGACGATCGTCTAGAGGACCAGCTTTTAAATGAGGATACACTTTAGCGATTTTAAAGGCTGATGGGAAGTGACCTCTGGTTAGACATTGATTATATATAAAAGTTAGTGACTCGCAGATCGCCGGTGCAGCATGGCGAAGGATCCGACTACTAATTCCATCTAGTCCTGATGAGTTATTGTTTTTTAGATTACGGAGATGAGTAAATACTTCAGTTGTCGTCATTAGTGGTATGTTGGAGGAAATGTGTCCATAGCATTTGTTCTCACAGAATGATGATAATAAAGATATGTCATGAGGCGCATCTGGTATTGCAGCCTTCAGTTGGTTTATGTCGGACTGAAAGTATCTACTGAATTGATCACATGTAACCTGATTTGATGGTAATGATTGTGATGATTTGTGTTTGTTTGTCAAGGTATTAATTGCTTTATGTTGAGGTGCTATATAGAGCCTGTACTTTTGTTTGGATGTGAAACTTGGACAATGAGCATTCAAGCTGAAAAACATCTGAGGGCTGCAGAAATGTGGTTTCTGAGGAAAATGCAAAGAACACCATGGACAGACAGAAAAACCAATGACCAAGTACTACAGGAGACAAATGACAATCGTAAATTGATTAGAGAAATTAGATGTAGGCAGTCAAAATGTTTTGGACATGTTATGAGAAGAAATGGATTGGAGAACTTAGTGACAACTGGCAAGATCGAAGGGAACAGACCAAGAGGAAGACCGAGAGGAAAATACCTGGATGGCCTGGCCACATGGCATGGACGAGACAGGAACACTGAGCTGATCCACGACGCTGGTGATCAAGTGAAATGGCGAGTCATGACCGCCCACGCTTTCCGGCATGGCACATAATTGATTGAATCAGCATGCAAAAATCAGTCCAGTGCACTAACAAGTAGTATGGACATGTATGGACTAAACTTGAGTTCTAAGCAAGCAAAGGCTAAAAACAGAATAAACAATAAAGAATGGGAAAATATAGAAAATGTCTCACTCTGTCTCATCTCTGTGGCTGTAAGCTTCCCTGGTTCTTGTAGCAAGACTTTGCTGACAGCATGAGGGTTGTCCAGTTGGGCCGGGAAATGTATGCCATCTTTCTCCAGTGTGATCTAAAACAAAAGTTAGTCACATATCTTTTACAGAACGATAGAACATAGCAGTCAATTCCAAACATTTATTTGGCTGTTTGTTATTCCTGGACAAGTTTACGTTCAGTAGTTTGCCATTGATTTCTGAACGACTGGCACTCATACCATGGTAGGAAAACCAAAGCAAGGCAGTCTGCTTCCAAATTGGCTGCAGCTGGTGTGTTTCAAATGCAGTTCATAACGCCTTCGACAGTGGCAGCGCCATCTAGTGAGAGGTTTAAACAGGTTTAAAGGCAGGAAGACTGATTTCATTGCACCGGGTTTTATCCAGTATGGCTCTCTGACAGCATTGCACGGAGCATGATCTCTGCAGCTCCAGTGATGACTCCCCCTAGAGATCCTCAAAGTGCATGAACTCAATAATCGTGTCTTAACACAAAGCGATTACATTTGGAGTATGAGACAGGCCACTGTACAACTGTGTCACAGACACTAAGTGCTATTAAGCATTGTGCAAAATAAAATAGGTTTGAAAAGCAAGAAGATCTACTTCATTGAACCAGTCTCTTTCCACAAGGTGGCCTGCCAAAAGCATGAACTCCATAGTTCCAGCAATGATCCCCAGGAGTCTCATAGAAAATTGCACCCGTGAACTAAATGTTGTAGCCTGGAATCTAACCCACAACTTTAGTGCGTGCTGCAGGTAGTATTACCACTTTATAATGGTGGCTCCATGTAATGCACATCTGGACGGAAGGTTAGAATGCAGACTTCTCTGTACTACAGCAATGACTATGACTCTAGTCTGTAGCTATACTCTAGTCTGTAGCTATACTCTAGTCTGTAGCTATACTCTAGTCTGTAGCTATACTCTAGTCTGTAGCTATACTCTAGTCTGTAGCTATACTCTAGTCTGTAGCTATACTCTAGTCTGTAGCTATACTCTAGTCTTAAGCTATGACTCTAGACTGTAGCTATGAATTTTAAACCAGTTATTGCAAAGGCTTTATCTATATAAAGTAAAAAGAAAACAACATCAGTCTACAAAGGGTGCCAACAAATGGCTACACCATAACCATTGTCATTTAGTGCTATTACTGAAGGTTGGCAGTAAGGGATCTCCAGTAATTTCTACCCTGAATCTTCATTATTGGTTAGTTAGTCATCAGATTATCCTTACTGCATCAGATTGTAATGGGCACCATTAGTACTGGAACTCTCCGCTGGCTGTTGAAGATGATGAAGGAGGGTTTATGGGAATGCCCAGAGTACAATGATGTCAGCTCTTAACTCAACTCAACTTTGCCTGGTTTCATAATGTGATGTAAAGTCAGGTCTTATAAGGTCAGATATGACTGAGCTACCATATGACAGTTGACGGAACTATCTGCTTTTGTGAGTGGTGAATGTTGGGCAGCACTCACAAAACCTGACATTTCACATTGTACCAATAGCTTTGGGCAGAGAAGCACAATTGGGAGGTTACTAGGGTGAAATGCAGCCTAATGACTAAATGTCATGGCATGACAAACCAGGCCCAAACCTTGGCCGGCAACTGGTCTAGGATGGAAGCTCTGACAAATAGACAGAGCATTGCTCTGCTGATCCAGCAGCTTCTGTAGCTTATTTTCTTCCAAATGTATTGGTGTTACCTTTCCTCTGAAGTAAATTAGGCAGGCCTAGAGAGGGATAATGCTGCATGGGCAACACATGGTCTCTAAATTCAGCCCAGGCTTTGTGTTATGGAGAGGTATAACTCCATTTTACAAACTATCGTCTGTCAAGATGGCAAGCTGCCAGTCATTATATGATGCATTTGCCAACAGGCTTTAACCATTACATGCACACCACAACACATTCACAGCAAAACTGGGACTATCCACAAGTTTAAAAGGTGCTCCTAGAAGGTCAGAGGGTCATTTTCTACCCCTCATAAAATGGATGCCAGAAAAATATTGGGAAGACAAGATAGCCTATGTAATACTGGCCACATTACCCATTGAGTCTCCTTTGGTTGTCAAGGACATATGGACTGAACACCAGATACCCTAAATATGACATGATGGTTCAGAAATGCTTCTCTCACACGCACATGTACACATATACATAAACATGCATGTCCAGCAGCCTGCATGCATGTATACACACAGATATACACACATGTGTGTGTTTTATATATTTTTTTTTTTCGCGTTTCCATCCTGTTTCAGGGTATTGCAGTCAACATCAGCATCTTTCAGCTGTATGTTGATTCCTAGGCTAGATTTCGCTCATCAGCACACCACGACTTTCTGAGCGACAGGCTCCATACTCTCATAAGTCACTGGCGTGACTCAAAACACTTCTAATTCTCGTGCGCTCACGTCAACCACGAGAGTATTCGGGGTTAACAAAGAAAGCTGCTAACTCCTTGGCCAGGGAGCCGTCTTAACAGAGAAAGCTACTACTCCTTGGCCAGGGAGCCATCTATATATATATATATAATATGTTCGAACTAGAGAGCATAATTAACATAACTAACCAGTACGTGAAATCTATGCTGGTTATATTTACTGACCATCTGCCGAGAGCTAGTTGCTGTTTTCTTTCTCTGCCCAATTCTGACGGTTCGCTGTTTGTTTCTTCTGGCTCTGTCCAGGGGAGACACACACTTGGGATCCAGGACTTCTGATTCAGCAGCAAGCAAAGTACTCTCCCTTGAAAAGACATTAGCATTGATAGATTATGAGAAGGTCAGCACGGCTTGTTTTTAAATATCCGGTGTCCTGATGCTGAGGTAGCGAGTTCAACCCTCAGACTTGTCAGTTGGGCTAAAATGTGGAATTCTCATTCATGACTTGGTGACATAAATTACAAGTACCCCTGAAGTCAGAGTTGGTTCACCTGCTAACAAGAAAGCAGTCCAGTGCATTTGAAGTAGTGGCATGTGTACAGACCATGTTTAAATTCCAAGCGAGCGAACGAAGAAGAGGAAGATAAGATTATGAAAAACAATCAATATATAAGAAGTTATCTCACAACAAAACCATTGTAACAACAGTCAAATACTGAACTGTGTACACAATGTTAACAACAGGTGGCCATATTACACATGGGTGGCTTTTAAGTGTGACACAATGCTAAAAACAGGTTGCTATGTTACACTTAGATGGCTTTTATGTTTGACACATGTTAAAAACAGGAGGCTATGTAATGCATGGATGGCTTTTATGTGTGACACAATATCAATAAAAGGTAGCTATGTTATGCATTGGTGGCTTTTATGTATGACTAACCATGCATAGTCTTTTTTCACTTACACTGATCTGAACATGCAAGAGTTTACACTAATAATAGACAGGTTCTAGAACACCTTTACTGGGCACCTTTCCAGTGGATAAATCTTCAACAGTGCAAGTATCAAGAAACTGTCGTGATACATGCTGTGGCAAGATGATAATAAAAGGTACAGGTAGCCCCATAGCTGACACTGGTGTTGGAGTGTGAAGTGATATTCCTGGCCATGAGGTGAGGCAGGCAGTTCCCTTCCTCATCACCTTTTCTGCTGAAGAAAATTCTGAAAATTAAACAGTACCCAAATAATGAGGCTAGGTTCAACCCCAGAGCTATACTTGCAGGGCTACACAAACCTACCTCTGCTGGGGATCAAACCCTGATCACTGTCTGGGCATGGCCATGTGCACTAACCACTATGCCACAATAGTTCCAAGATGGTCAGCCAGGAAAGATCCCTTTTATACATGTAAGATACATCAGACATATGGAGCTGGCCCACATTTGTATAAACCAGATGGCACTCAATGGAGGATGTGGTTATTCTCACGCCTGGCCACCTGTTACATCCCCCCCCCCCCCCCAGACATTTCCTGATACCTATTTTAGACTGGGTCAACCTGGCAACACAGGTCCATTTTAAAAATCTGGCTATGAAAATTCAAACCTATGACCCCAAGCTGGCAGGCAAGTGAGCTAGCCATTGTGCCATGGCAGCTCCCAGTGCAGTATATGCCCACACACAACTCATCTGAAGCCCTTCGTAGACTTGCTCATGATTGGTTTGATTTTGTAGCTACAGTTATCTATGGAATGAGGTAGCGAGTATTACATCAATCCTCCTTAGGCAACTCTAAAAGCATACATGGTAGGTTGTGGAGTTACTATTCTTTGCTTCTAGTATAGGCTCCAAAAACAGCAAGAATACTTAACTGATATAGGTATTTGTCAAGATCAAAATTGCAGTTATTGGACAGTGCCAAGAAATAGAAGAAGCGAGAGGCCAAAAGTGTTACTGTGAATCAGGACAGTCCATTAAGGACTGAATAAAAACAAACATAAACGTCATCTTTCTGCTACGCCACAATGTATGTATGGATTTAAAAAAACAAACTGCTGAACTTATTCTGCAGTACTGCCCTCTGTACAGTGGGATATGAAACATATACTGGTCCACTCAAATAATGCTAAACTTCAAGCAATCTGAAACTAAAGAAGAACATTCTAATTCATCATAAAAACTTGCTGAACATGTTCTGCAGGACTGTCTTCTGTACAAAAAGAAAAAAATCATATACCAGCCCACTCAAACAACGCTAAACTTCAGCTGTCCGAAACTAAACAATAACTCCAAAAAATGTTTAGATCATCATGAAAATTCACCTGATATTATAATACTTCAAAGATATGATTCCAAGAAGAAGGTCAATTTATTCTTTATCTTTCAAGATGTTAATATCTTCCTCGCATTGAATGTATTTTTGGTCATGTCTTTGGTAGTTTAATTTCTCTTTAACGTGTGCCATTATCTGATTTTACATTATCAAGACAGGAGACATGTGTTACTTTGTTCTAGTATCTATTCAACACTGTGATATCCATCCATCATGTGCCATGCCGGTCACCATGGGCGGTATGTAATGCATACCAACAAATAATGATGAATGCAATTTAAAGTAAATGACCCTTTTTAAGCTTTTAGTGTGTTGGACATATGGTGTTAATTCCAGATTTTTACAGACCAGTCAGCTTTTCAAGGGTAATGTGA
The DNA here is from genome assembly GCA_014155875.1 of Cepaea nemoralis. Taxonomy (NCBI): domain Eukaryota; kingdom Metazoa; phylum Mollusca; class Gastropoda; order Stylommatophora; family Helicidae; genus Cepaea; species Cepaea nemoralis. The sequence continues at coordinate 175,922 of JACEFZ010021135.1, read as the reverse complement.
TCCATATCACACCGAGTAATGATGAATAATGAAACATATTGATACCTACTTTAACAAACCAGGCTGTGATGTGCCTGTAAAAGTGCAAACAATCCCTTTTGAGTTAAACTGTGAGATGGACAGCTGAACTGTCATGGATGCTGTTTGAAACTCACTTGGTGCAAAAGTAACTGTGACCTCAACCAGACTGTTTGCTGGCACTATCCCTGTCAATATTCATAAACATAACAGATAAGTCAGCGGGAAAACAAACACATCAATACATCATAACTTATTTTGCTGGCTATTAAAAACTGATCTCCTGAATGCCTCAAGTTTTTTTTTTCTTTTCTTCTTAATATTTGTTTGGTAATCAGACTATGTCTGCAGTTGTTGCCTGCATGAACTTCTTCAATTATTGTATGCATGAACTTCTACAATTGTTGCCTGCATGAACTTCTACTATTGTTGCCTGCATGAACTTCTAATATTGTTGCCTGCATAACATGCACTGTCTGTAGCAGTTCTTGCAGGCTTGTGTAAATTTTGATATCCAGGGTTGTTTCATCTATACATAGAATAGATCTTTGTGATCTAAATTTGGTAGTTCTGTAGCACATATTCTGTATTATGAGGTGCTTGTCTCATTGTCAGGTCTTAGTTAGATATGACTGAGCTACCATATGACAACAGATGGTACTACCTGTTTTCTGTTAGCACCTAATGTTTGGCGGTGTTCATAAAACATGACACCCCATATTGTGCCAACGGCCTAGGGTGGAGGAGTACAATTGGGAGGGTGCAAGCTTTATCCTGGTGTGAGGAAATGCAACCTAAAGACTAAATGTCATGGCAGGGCATACCAGGCCATAAACCCTGGTTGGCAACTGGTCAAGTATCAAAGCTTTGACAAGCAGACAAAGCACTGTTTTGCTGATCTGGCAACTTCTGCAGTTTATCTTGTTCCAGATGTATTCGTGTTACCATTCCTCTGAAGACAACTAGGCAGGCCAAGAAATGGATTATGCTGCATGGGCAACACATGGTCTCTACAATTCACCCCAGGTTTTGTGCTATGGAACAGTTAATTCCATACCTGGTCCCCGCCATGGGCTGTAGTTATTATGCCTTTTTATGCACAATGTAACAAACTATTATTTGTCTAGATGGCAAGGTGTCAGTATGAGGTGCTTAGTATATATGTACACACTGAAACTATCTTTAACTTTGTGTACATGTGTCCTGTTAGTTTTTTGTCTTAATTAAATATATATCTGTGACCATGTTTTAATTTAATTCAGGATACCACAAAAATCTGATAAAACAAGAGAAGCAAACGTGTTTATAATGAAGTAATGCTGTCTACAAGAACAGAACTAATCCTACAGTGGATACCAGCCTTTGCAGTGGTGCTGGAAATGGACAGGCAAATGAGCTGGCAAAGGCTGGGGAAACCTCAAGCAGCCCTGTCCATCCCAGGGCTATAGGGAGTCAAGAGCACTACTAAAATAATCAATAAGAATAATTTGGAGACCAGAATATGACAGCATAAATGAGCTGGGCAGAAATGCACAGACCAAATTCTTCATACTCAGAACAGGACACTGAGTAAACAGAGCACACAACTACTGAATGAGTCTCACTGACTCTGATTCTTGCTGATGTGGAGCACTCAGGCAAACCTCAAAGCATTTCCCACAAGACTGCTCTGATTTTGCAGAACTGAGGGAGGAAATCTGATCATTTGAAGCAATCCGGAGAGACATCAAACTCTGGGGAACCTGTGGAGAACTCAAATGGACTGTCCTCTTTGTGACCCATGCTGGAATAGACGCATAGCAAATTTTGTTTAACACTCTATGGTAATTTCTTTATTGAGACAGCACTACTGACATTGGAATTTACATCTGTCCTCCCTAGCAAAATTCTGTGCTTGATAGGATAAAATAATGTAACAAAAACAATGGGCTGATGGAGCTCATAAACCCTGGAAGGAAATCTGTCTACGTGAAAGGACACACTGAATGCCAGCTCACTACTGCCTTTTAGAAGTTCTTGGATTGACCTAGTAACCCAGGTCAGTGTTAAATAGGAACCTCGATGGGGACTCAAATTCATGCTGGCAAGCAAGAGTGCTAGCCACTGTACTACCATGGTGCTCAAATCAGATTGTGTGAATCAAAAATTACGCTTCCAGCTCATTGTAAATATCCTATTCAGCCAAAAGAACAAAGCAATCAATTTTGCAAAGCAAAGCTAACAAAGAACAAAGTAAACAATACAGCAAATGAGAACTAACTAAAATGATGAAATAAACATTTCAGTGAGCTATGCTTTAATTTCATTCAAATATGCATATTTCTTACCAGACAGTGGTTCTAATGACAATGCTGGATGAGACTTGATGTATTCAAAGTTAAATTCAAAGTCAACAGGCGCCATACTTTTTAGAGGAAACGTTTTTGACACACTAGAAAACAGGAGATTTTGTGTAAATACTACATTAATTCATCATGATTTAATAAAACTCAACAATAAAATAACAAGACATGTTTTAACCCATCAATCCACAACAAAAAGACAATCATGCTAACCACAATCAATGTCTTAAATTTTTAAAAAATCCTATTGATAACAAGGGGCTGGATGCTGCCAAGCTGTTACTGGGGTCCAAATAAAAATACAAAATATGACTGAGAAGCTTGATGGATGAGGAGGAGAGTGGGTAGAGACACAAGCTCACACACATAAACAGATCCTAGACTAGATACAGGTGGTTGTTTCATCTGAAGTCTTTATCAATAAAACAACAAAACCAAAACACTAAAAATATAAAACAAGCAAACAACAGACAAGAGTATTTCCCTGAATGATGTCTAACCCAGTCTACTGGATTCTGTGTTTTTGTTTGGACTCCTTGAATTTTCTGAACATATATTTTACCTAGCAACCAATCATACATTTTGGTTGTTCTAAACATCACATGTAGACGCGCTAGCAATGTTGATAGTGAACTTGATCGGTAATGTCATGTGCACAGTCAGATACAAGTAGATGCCTCAGCTCATCGCTTGCCAAAACGTGGGAGAGATTGGCCACCTGTTCCTCCCTGCTCTTAGGCCTACAATAATGTGATGGCGCTATCATATCACAAACCGGTCACCTGCTATGTTCTTTACATCACCTGCTATGAACAAATTGGTAAAGTGTTTAAAGGAAAAGAACCCTTCTACATGCCAGGTGTGTACCAGGCAGTATATATAGATCACCTGGCACAGAGTAGTTGAATTGGTCAATATCCCTCTGGCCTCCTGTACTCTCCAGGACAGTTACTGATGCCTATTTAAAGTTGAGCCAACCTGGCAGTCCAGGTTAATGTTCAAAAACTCCCCCTCCAAGGGGACTCAAGCACATGAAAACCAGACTGGAAGGCAGGCCACTGTGCTACCATGGCTCCCAGGTATACGGTGCCAGGTACATATTTTAGGAAAACTAGCACTTCTAAGGCGGTTTCAATTCCGTAGCCATTTCATTAAGTTAAAACAAAGACTACAAACTTTGCTTGGAGAGGGATATGACATGAGGCTCACCAAGCCACTGTTTGACATGGTTAGTACACACACATAACTTCATGTGAGTTAAACAGTAAACGACCCTGTCACACGCCCTGAGATGTACCAACCAATCAGTGTTAGCACCATGTTTGTATCAACCAATCAGCATCCAAGAAGGGATGCGGTTAATTCATGTCGGCCATGTTTACTTCTCATGACCTTGGTGCACAGGTCAATTTTACAAATCTGCCTCAATGCAGATGTGAACCCAAGACCACTGGCATCGCAGGCAAGCATGCTAGCTACTGTACTAGCACAGCTTCCAGGCTTTTATGAAAACTTCTTCCATCCAATTGTCCCCCACTGGGGCACAGACCATCAGATAACTCATTCTGATCTACCCTATCATGAGCTATCCCATACAGCTCTGTTCATGTCCTCACCAAATGATTCACTTCTGCCTGTACGTCTCTTCTCTGTGTGTTTTGAGATCTTCCTCTATTTATTTCACCTTGTGGATTCCAAACGAAGGCATTTCTAGTGACACTGTTCTAAGGTTTTCTCCATGTGTTTCCTATCCAGCACCAGTATATTTTCTTCACCTCTTGTTCCACTGACAGTTATCTATTTCTGTCCATGAGCTCCACATTGGAGATTCTGTCATAACATGTTATTCCTTCTGTTTTGTACAGTCACCAATAAATGAATGTTTGTAGTTTATCTGTAATATATTTTGTTATTTTCCATGTTTTCGACCAGTATCGTAGTTCTGATATAACATTAAAACAGAATATTCTAAATGTGATGCTAAGTTTAATTTCTTTTGACTTCCACAAATGTCCTGGTGCTATAAAAACTCTGCTTGTTATTTCTGTTCTTAATTTATATCCGTATCTGTTCTCTATCTTTGTCTACATTGCTATCTAGATAAGTGTATAATTCTATCTTTTGAAGGGACTTCAAATACTTTTATGTACAAAATGAAAACTGCATTAATACTTTATTTTTTTTTTTTATTGCATGTAATACTTTAATAACAGAAGTTGAATACTTGGGCCTTATATTTTCAAGTAGTTTAACCAGAAAACGAGTAAACTTGCTCAAAACTGTTGTTTCAATTTATCTTAGTGATCATTTTTAAACATATCCATTATAACCATGTACCACATTACACTTAAAAGCAGCCAAGCTGAAAAACATCTGATGACTGCAGAAATGTGGTTTCTGAGGAGAATGCAAAGAACACCATGGACAGACAAAAAAACCAATGACCAAGTACTATAGGAGCCAAATGAAAATCGTAAATTGATTACAGAAATTAGACGTAGGCAGTCAAAATGTTTTGGACATGTTATGAGAAGAAATGGATTGGAGAACTTAGTGACAACTGGCAAGATCGAAGGGAACAGACCAAGAGGAAGACCAAGAGGAAAATACCTGGATGGCTTGGCCACATGGCGTGGCCGAGACAGGAACACTGAGCTGATCCACGACTCTGGTGATTGAGTGAAATGGCGAGTCATGACCGCCCATGCTTTCTGTCATGGCACATGATTGATTGACCACATTACAAATAGTTTTGAAATAACCTTGAAAGTATTCTACTTCCTGTTCCTTGGAAAAATTAGTCCTTACACACAAATGCAAACTCCTGATTAAACATGGGAAAACCTAATGACCTTTAAGCGTTAAGAATAAGAAATTGTTACATTGTAATAAAACAGTCAATTTAATTTTTGTTTATAAACTGCTTGCTTATTTATTTCTTTTAATCTCTTTCAGTGCTGTAATTATTAGATGCTCACCTGTGACCAACTGGGACTGGTTGGAATGTGTAATTTCTTGGGAAATCTGTGGTGCTCATTACTGGATATCCATGGATTGGGATGATTAGGTTGTCCTCGCCCTGATCAAATAGTGTTCCATTCAACATTTTTACAAGTTAAATATTTAATGGCAGTGAAAATATGGTTTCTGATAAAAATGGAAAGGACACTTAGGGGGACAGAAAAATGAATGAAGCGATTCTTCAACAAACAACTAAAAAGCATAAATCAGAGAAATTAGACTTTGACAGTCATGATTTCCTGAGCACGTTATGAGAAGAACTAAACTTAACTTAGCGACAACTGGCAGAAGTAATAGGAAAAGAACACGAGAAAGGCAAAGAGATAAATACCTGGATGGCTTGGTCACATGACATAACTTGGACAAGTACACAGACATGATCCAAAACTGGTGACCATGTGAACAGCGAACTATGACCGACCATGCTTACCAGCATGGCACATGATGATGAAGATGATGATTGTAGTGATGATGATGATGATGATGATGATGATAATGATGATGATGATAATAAGTTAAGCACATCCTGATTAAACAGTATTCCATTCAACAATTTTATAAGCTAACTGATTCAGTACCAAACAAGAAGTAGGATTGGACCAAGAGTGGCACACAATCACATGAACACGTTTTATAATGTATATTTCCATTCACTGAGCATTAAAATTGTGGAAGATACTGCAAAACAAAACTAATAACACGATGACCCTAGTATTGCTATATATCGTCCTTCTGTACAAATGGGAGGTCACATTTGATGATATATTATCCTGCTATATATCGTCCTTCTGTACAAATGGGAAGTCACATTTGATGATATATTATCGTGCTATATATCGTCCTTCTGTACAAATGGGAGGTCACATTTGGTGATATATTATCCTGCTATATATCGTCCTTCTGTCCAAATGGGAGGTCACATCATCAGTACAAACAATCTTTAGTTCAAAGTAATTTTTTTGTGAAATAATTACAAGGAAGAATTTAACCTAAAATTAAATTTAAAAGCACCACAAAACTTTAAACTAGTAGCTTTCATGTTCTAGAGCGGTGGTTCTCAACCGGTGGGGAATTCCCCCCCAGGGGGGAATTTTGGGGTTTCCAGGGGGGGAATGAAGATCATTTCAAGATTGCATTAATACAAGAACCGATTGCTTGCTCTTGTTTTTCCCTACATACTTTACAGTTCTGTGCATCTCACCCTTCTAAAATTCATTTGATAAAGTAAGTAGACCCACAAATCATAGTGTTTGTGGACGTCTGGACTTGTTTTAGTATGTGCTTCCATTATTACGTATACTGTGTAAAGGCGGAGGGGGGAATATTTAGGTAGGAAATAGGAAAGGGGGGGGAATGACGTTCTGAAAATATGGTGAAGGGGGACACGGGCCAAAAAAGGTTGAGAACCACTGTTCTAGAGAATCACTTGAAGTAAATTTACAGACACAATCCTTGCTCTAATCATGTTTAACAGAAAGAATAAAAGTCTTCTTACAGGGCAGTGAATGCGAATACAGTCGTAATAGTAACGCCATTCATCCGGAGTGAACTCCACTTGGCATTCTACTGCCATGCCTGGAATCAATCGAGCCTGAGGAGATCAATACAATTTGTTATGAATTACTCTGTTCACAATGAGACATCAATAACATTGCTAAGAACCAATATTACCCTACTCTAGACAAATAGATAAATAATTGGTATTCCTCAGGAGACATCATCATCAAGTGCCGTGCTGACAGGCGTAGGTGTTCATGACTCTCCACAGATCTCGGTCTTTGGTTTTCTGGATCAACTCTGTCATTGATATTCCTCCATGCCACCGTCGTAATCCACCCAGCATCATTTCTCGTGGTCTGCCTCTGCCTCTCTTCCCCTTCGATCTTTCAAGTTGTCACGATGTTCTCCAGCGCCTCTCTTCTCATCACATGACCAAAAAAGGCTGTCTGTCTCTTTTTTTTATTGTATATAATGTTCTAGTTTTGTTAGCCTTTTAAGGCATTCGTTATTACTTACTTTGGCAGTCCAAGGAATTCGCAACATTCGTCTAAGGAACCACATCTCTGTTGCTTCCAATCTCTTCCTAATTTGTTCATTTATATTCCAAGATTCACAGCATACAGCAAAACAGGTTCTATATAGCTCTTCAGCACTCTCTTTCTTACATTCAATGATAGTGACTTATTGCATAAGATATTCTTCATTTTCTGAAATGCAGCCTTTGCTTGCCCTATTCTGCTCTTGATCTCTGTTGTGCATCTTCCATTTTATGTTATAAATGTCCCTAGATAATTAAAACTATCCACTTGGTGAAGAATTTTCCCTTCTATCTCTATTTCACATTTGGGTGTCACCTATTTCTTTGATATCACCATTGTTACTGATAATGAAAGTATAAATGCTGATTGGTGCTGTAGTTCTGTATGAGTGGCTTAGAGGAAAGAATGTCTGGAATGGAGTGGGTGTATAACAGTGAGCATTTGTGTAAATAATGTAAGTATGTATGCAGGTATGTATGTGTGTCTTTATGCATGTGTGTGTGTTTTATTGAGTTGGTGTATAACTGTGAGCGTTTGTGTAATTGATGTATGTATTATATATGTGTGTGTGTGTGTGTGTGTGTGTGTGTGTGTGTGTGTGTGTGTGTGTGTGTGTGTGTGTGTGTGTGTGTGTGTGTGTGTGTGTGTGTGTGTGTGTGTGTGTGTGTGTGTGTGTGTGTGTGTGTGTGTGTGTGTGTGTGTGTGTGTGTGTGTGTGTGTGTGTGTGTGTGTGTGTGTGTGTGTGTGTGTGTGTGTGTGTGTGTGTGTGTGTGTGTGTGTGTGTGTGTGTGTGTGTGTGTGTGTGTGTGTGTGTGTGTGTGTGTGTGTGTGTGTGTGTGTGTGTGTGTGTGTGTGTGTGTGTGTGTGTGTGTGTGTGTGTGTGTGTGTGTGTGTGTGTGTGTGTGTGTGTGTGTGTGGTGTGTGTGTGTGTGTGTGTGTGTGTGTGTGTGTGTGTGTGTGTGTGTGTGTGTGTGTGTGTGTGTGTGTGTGTGTGTGTGTGGTGTGTGTGTGTGTGTGTGTGTGTGTGTGTGTGTGTGTGTGTGTGTGTGTGTGTGTGTGTGTGTGTGTGTGTGTGTGTGTGTGTGTGTGTGTGTGTGTGTGTGTGTGTGTGTGTGTGTGTGTGTGTGTGTGTGTGTGTGGTGTGTGTGTGTGTGTGTGTGTGTGTGTGTGTGTGTGTGTGTGTGTGTGTGTGTGTGTGTGTGTGTGTGTGTGTGTGTGTGTGTGTGGTGTGTGTGTGTGTGTGTGTGTGTGTGTGTGTGTGTGTGTGTGTGTGTGTGTGTGTGTGTGTGTGTGTGTGTGTGTGTGTGTGTGTGTGTGTGTGTGTGTGTGTGTGTGGTGTGTGTGTGTGTGTGTGTGTGTGTGTGTGTGTGTGTGTGTGTGTGTGTGTGTGTGTGTGTGTGTGTGTGTGTGTGTGTGTGTGTGTGTGTGTGTGTGTGTGTGTGTGTGTGTGTGTGTGTGTGTGTGTGTGTGTGTGTGTGTGTGTGTGTGTGTGTGTGTGTGTGTGTGTGTGTGTGTGTGTGTGTGTGTGTGTGTGTGTGTGTGTGTGTGTGTGTGTGTGTGTGTGTGTGTGTGTGTGTGTGTGTGTGTGTGTGTGTGTGTGTGTGTGTGTGTGTGTGTGTGTGTGTGTGTGTGTGTGTGTGTGTGTGTGTGTGTGTGTGTGTGTGTGTGTGTGTGTGTGTGTGGTTTTTTTTTTTTTTTTTTAGTTAGTTAGTTAGTTATTGAGTCCTAAAGAAATTAGAAGCCTTAAAATGCGATTAAAATCAAATAATTAACATAATCAATTGCATCATAAAGAGTTTGCTCAGAATAATCATGTAAAGGTCTGCAAGAAAATACAACCAGACATAGAGGAAGAACAATGTAATGCTGATGGTGGTGATGATGATGCTTGTGATGATGATGAAAATGATGACTAATGTTGATGACGACGATGCTGATAATGAAAACAATGATCTTGGTTGTCATCATCATCATTATTACCATTGTGATCATAACAATGGCAACAACAGCAGCAAATAATGATGATGATGATGATGATGAAGAAGAAGATGATGATAACGATGAAGAAGAAGATGATGATAACAACTATAAAAGACAGAAATTAAGACTGATAAAACTTCAACTCCAATGCAAAGTAAAGAAGCCATTTATCCACCTCCTACCGGTTTTGTATACTTCATCCCAAAGTGACGAGTCTGCGGTGGAATAATGTGAATCCTCAAAACTTCAAATGATGCATTCTGCAGCCTCAGATTCTTCACCTGCTTCTCACCAACTTGAAAACCCTCGAAGCAAATCACTTTGGGTTTGGCATGCACAACAAGGTTGCAACCTACTGTTGCAAATGTTTCTGTTGGGATGGAAGAAAGCACAGAGGGTCATTAAGATGTTAAGTTTGTTGATGTTCACAAAAGAATTTCTAGGCTGAATAAATTAAGCAAATTGTCCTGGCAATTGAATGGCTGAGTTCAAGCCATGATTTTTTTTTTTAATTGCATGTCATCATCGTCATCATCATGTGCCATGCCAATAGCGTGGGCTGTCATGTTTCGCCATTTCACTCGATCACCAGAATCATGGATCAGCTCTGTGTTCCTATCTTGACCATGCCATGTAGTCAAGCCATCCAGGTATTTACTTCTCTGTGTTCCCCTTGTTCTCTTCCCCTGAATCTTGCCAGTTGTCACTAAGTTCTCCAATTTATTGCTTCTCATTATGTGTCCAAAAAAATGTGACCGTCTCCGTCTAATTTCTCTAATCAGTTTATGGTTGTTGTCACGGGACATTATGACTGCCAAAGAGAGGGATAACTATAGCTGCCTTGCCTACCAAGGTTAGCCGGTCGACTCATCTGTTGTCCACGGGAATGATGACCTTGAAGATCCCCAGACCAATGGTCAAGACCTACGTGGTGGCACTCTGCTTCACAAACCAACACAGTCAAACGCAAGAAGAACCACTCAGGAACGCACCGTGGAGTGATGAAAAGATAAGTTTATTATTTCCAGGATGCTGTTAGACATGGTAAACAAACACACCATCAAGCGGCCGCATTCTTGCGTTTCTACCATAAACTTGATGCAATGTACTCCCACCAGCAATCATTCCTGGCCCACTCTCACGCATCCTACCGGGTCCGTATTGTGGTCACGCATCTCGTTGGCATGTGGCTGAAGTCCGGCACAATCACCCACGGCTGGTCAGACTACCAGCCTCTTCGCGATAAGTCCAGTCGGCATTCAAAGCGACTTGGCTGGGCCAAAACTGCCTAGCATATTCTATCAACTGCTTTCTGCGGATTAGTATTGGTGACTGATCGTACCTGTTGTTGTCTGTCTGGTTGAAGTAGTGAGTTGTAGTGAGCGAAGTGTTGAAGCATCTCTGTGAAATGTTTCCTAATGACAAGTCTGCGATGAACGTCTGTACATGTTGAGGTGTAGAGCTGAAGTGTGTCTTTGTGACAGTTGCGTTGTCAAATGACACGATTTCGTGACGTAGCGTTCATTGTGCTACTTTGTGCTGTAATGTTGTTGTTTTATCTGTTTTTGTTAACTGATGTGTGTGCACATCAGTTCCTACTCTAGATGCCTGTCATTTACCATATGACAGCTGTCATTTGTTTCTTGTAGGACTTGGTCATTAGTTTTTCTGTCTGTCCATGATGTTCTTTGAATTTTGCTCAGAAACCATATTTCCATAGCCATCAGATGTTTTTCAGCTTGTCTGCAAAAGACTACCTTCACCATGGCGATTCTTTTTCTTATCTCTTCAAGGCATCTCTCATCAGATGTTATGACTGTTCTCAGATAATTGTACCAATTCACTTATTTAAGAATATTATCATTTACTTGTATTTTACATTGTGGTATTTCCTTCTTCCTAGTGACTACCATAATCTGTGTCTTCTTACAATTTAATTCTAACCCCAGTTGTTCACTGCATGCAACAACCACAGCTACTAAATGTTGCCGATCCTGCTCATTGTCTGCAGTCAAATGTATCATCAGAATTATCTAATGTTATTGATGTTATGTCTCCCAATGGTGATTCCTCTTATATACAACATGTATATAATTTAACGCCGGCTTCTTGGCCTAGAGGTTAGCGACTTTTCTCTGTAATCTCGTAAGTAACGTGACGATGGTGAGAATCAGCAGTGGTTCGAATCGCATCGGTAACTTACGGGATATGTGAGCTGGCCGCTCAGAAAGCAATGGCAAACTACTGAGCGTAATCTTGCCAAGAAATCAACAATCAGCTGAAAGATGCTGATGTTGACAGCGATGTCCTGTAAAGGATATGCAAAACATTTTTTAATATAATTTAACATAGACATAATTTTTCAAGAAAAGTTATAATCATTTGTTGCTAAACCCCTGACACCAAAAGAGTTAACCGTAGAGTTGACAGCTGCAAAGCAAGTCTAATAACAGAGCCACCCAGGGCTATAAGAATAAAATCACTATCTTCAAATTACTTTTTAACAAAGAAATGGAATTCTCCATTGGTGAAGTTATTACACCACCTGCTTTGCACTCCGAAGGTCAGGGATTCAGTTCTGGGCTGCATCAGTCTGTTTATGCATGCAATTTTCTCAAAGACTCCTGGGGGTTGTCACTGGAGCTGCAGAGTTTGTACAGTCAGCCGCCGCCCTTCAGAAAGAGACTGAGCTACATACGGGATAAAACCTGGTGTAATTAAGTTGATCCTTTTGCGTTTTTAACTCTTTTTCTGCAAATAAAGCAATAATGAGCATCTTACTTGTTTCCAGAAGGTGGTTTGGAGCATGCTGTACCTTTGTGGGCTCTGTTAGCTGCATCTGTTCAATGAAGAGTGCCGCTTCATTTGTCGCAGACTTCCCAGCTTGAACTTCACTTCCATGGCCTGTTAGAGCACTACTTATGGCTCTCTCAAGCTGTTCTATCACAGTTGGCATCTCTGACTAAGATGACTAATTACTACTTAATATCCAGTTTTTATTAACAAGTTTGTTTCACATTTAACATTGTTTTGGCCGTCTAAAGTCTAAATTAGACTCTAATCTTCTAATCCTTAGAATTAGATTCCGACTCCATGTTATATATTCTATAAATTAAGTAATGACAATAGTACTTATTATTACTACTTTTAGTGTTTCTTATTAGTTTCTACTAATGTATTTCTTATTAGTAATACTATTAACTAATAGTATGTCTATGTTATGGAGAATGGCGCTCCCAAGATATTGATTGTTTACTCTGCATATCTGCTGAATTATATTAAAAACATTATAATATATTTAAAATGGAAAATCTGTCTGCACTTCACGAAGAACACTGACGACAAATATTAACTACCGTCGTTAAAACACATCTAAACTACCAGTAAAAACTACGCGTGTCATTCATATTTATGTGTAAAGGAATTTTCTTGAGTGTTAAATTTCGAAGTGTCATTAAATTCATTGCGAATATTCAAAAGAAAAATTAATAGAAGAATGGAGTACAGCAGTTGCTATAGGCGACAGCTCTTCTGTACGGAGATACTTTATGTATCATAGTTTTATGGTTTTAGATACACAAGACTTCTAATTGCCCAGATAAGTACAGGCCAAGAAATAACAAGCGCACCTAATCGTTGAATGAAGAGTAAAATTGATCGCTTCAAATGTAACCAGTCCTGTTCAGCGCAGATTAAAGCGGGGCCAATCAAGCATAATACACATTAAACGCAAAATACTTTCACGTGCGATTTGTTATTTTTTTAACAGTGTCGCGACTTTGCACACTTTTAAAATCTAAGTATTGTATGTATAGTGTATAGCCCATTATTTAGAAGTGATTAGATCAGTGTTTCCCAACCTTTTTTGTGCCATGCCCCACTTAAGCCTTTCTAAAATTCATATTGCCCCCCTCCCCCGCCCCACGCCCCCCCCCCCTCAACATATACATTATTTTTAATATTCAAAAATTGAAATGTTCACTAAAGAAACTTGAATGATAGGTTTTAGGAAGAAATCACTAGGTAATTATTGAGCAAACACAGTAAGTAAATTTTCAAAACATATAATGGAGAACTGAAATTCAAGTACAAAATAATTTTAATGAAAGATTTTTCTATATTATTTTAATTATTAGTAATTATTTATTATTTAAATTTAGTGAGATCCTTGCGCTTGATGCTTGCTGCAAAGAGATCTTATGTCAGGTTCCAATTTAGTTAACTTTAGTCTCAAGTCTCCCCGTTTTGTTATATTCAGCCGATTTCTTCCATTTTCGAAATTGCCCCCCTTAACAGTCGAATTGCCCCCCCCCCCCCCCCTGTGGGGCGTGGGCCCCACGTTGGGAAACACTGGATTAGATTATGATACGTAAGATGAGTATTGGGTGTGTTTTTAATGACTGTGCGGTGTTTGCAAATATTGCCGGTCCAAGTTTTGTATTTACCTATTTTGTTGCATGAACTTTACAGAGGGTGAATACAAAACTTGGACCGGCAATATTTTCAAACACTGAACAGTCATTAATTTTTTTTAAATGTTGCATATCCCTTGCAGGACGTTGCAGTCGACACCAGCATTTTTCAGCTGCTGTTGAATTACTAGGCAAATGTTACGTTCAGTAGTTTGCCATTGCGTTCTGAACGACTGGCTCCCATACCAATACGTTATAACACAAGGCGACAAGGTCTGCTGCAATAATCGGTCGCGACTATGTTCGAACGCCTGTTAAGCGGCTCAGGAACCGCGTTCGCAAGCCTTTGGCCACGGAGACGGCCATTAAAAATGCATCCTATATAAGTCTTCAGCAATACTACAATACATACACATATGATTATTTCAGATTATAAATAATATGCATTATATACTGGCCTTGTCTTTCTATATATTGTATATCCAATTATTCAGACTAAGATATACCTTAGAAAACGCAAACAAAGGTTTTAAATAAACTGGGAATAATAAGAAAAATTATGAAAGATTACAAATGTAAGTGATATATTTCGGACACATAAGACATAACGCTCTTATAAAAACCATACTGGAAGGTAGCGAGAAAGAGGTAGAAAAGATACAAGTGGAAAGATAACATTAAGAGATGGACGAGCATCAGTCTGACATAATGTGCAGTTAGGGTGACAGTGTTGGAGATCTATTGCAGCCAACCTTCATTGTGGAGACGGAACCTGTTTGATTGATTGATTGATTGATTGATTGATTGATTGATTAACCAGGGTTGCGCCAGATAGGAGACATCCCCTGTACGAAGCCATAAATAATATCAATGAACACTGGTTGAAGATAGGCAGATTTTGGATGCCACAAGATGAGGACATAATCATTCAGGTGTGTAAAATGGGCTTGATAATATGTGGAGAAGAATGGGTCGTGGTCAAGGTGTCCACTAACAGTGAAGCATTACAGAGAGTTATAGTTACTACACTAGGTCGAGAGTATCCATAACCGGAAGCAGTTGTTACAGAAGTGCCCGTGCAACAGTTGCTAGGAGACAACTCACAACATGACGATGTAACTTTGTACACTGTGGTAAGAGGTAAAAAGAGTGGGTAGAGTTCTATTACAAAGATAAATGGACACTGTTTAGAAAATGAGTTTGGTGTATGATACTACAACATCTTACATCAGAGTGGATGGTGAAAGCTCTCTGGGATTTGGTGGACAGTGAAGTTGAACAGGTGTAGTATCAAAAGCTCGAAATACTGGTTCAGAAGGGAGTCAGTAAACGGTCCGGACGATACTCAAAGCGAAGAGGAAAAGCCGGACGGAATTTTAATCAAACTGCAACTGGCATAATCAGAATCGGAAATAATAAGTGTCTGTTCAAGAGGAGAACGCAGTATGTGTGGCAATGCCCCTGTCCATTTTTAAATTCAGTAATCATTTTCAGCATATATGCCATTTTCAGGTTGGCAATTAAAGCTGATAAAACAAAAAATTTGAAATATTTTGGTCACTTTGAAACGACACTGAATGTTTGGAGAGAACAATAATAATGGAGGGGTATATGCATGGGAAGAAAGGAGGATGAAGGCCAAAGAGAAGATGGGTGTAGGGTGTGGCGGATGATCTCGGGCGCGGGACATCTTGCTTATGATCGAGAAGTTTTCAGGAAGGTTGTTATGGGAGTAAGGTTCTGCAAAGGACATGATACTGAATGAATGAATGAATGAATGAATGAATGAATGAATGAATGAATGCCATTCTCAGCATATTTGCCGGTTATTCCCACTGCCCTTAACATGCGTGGCTAGCTACAGGCCTATCTGTGTAGATGACTACTTCACCCTGAAAAGAATTCTCAGATGTCAAGGACTCAACTTCTGTTTTATTGTCTGCATTCCTTATCCAGTCTGATGCATACTGAAAATGAGGTATCATACTCTGTTGACGCATGTTTCCATTCTTTACCAGGTTATAGGTCATCAAGTTGACACACCTGTTGAATACTGTTCTGTGCCTGACTAATCCAGATTTTTTTCTTTTTCTAACCTTCTGCATCTTCTTGTCTTGACCTCACTGTGTGGGGATGCTGTGTACCGGTACTGATTCGGAGGTAGTCGCGTGCTCTATAAATTCTTGTTATGTCTCTTATGTTTGGAAAATCAAGGAGGTACCCTATCGCCCTGCATACTGTACCTTGTGTGCACCCACGCCTCACATGGCCTCTTTCTGTATTCTGTCCAGTCTCTTCGTCTGAGATCGGCTGAGAGTGATGATCTCCAGAGCCTACCCAATCACTAAAAGGACCAGACCCTTGTATAGCAGACACAGGTACGCTGCTCGCAGTTTGCAGCCGCCATTACTCTCATCGCAGCCAATTTCTTCCTAGCTTTCATTGCCGCAAGGTGCTCAGTAAAATCCATACTCTATCAAACAACACCAGGTACTTGACTGCATGATTTCTGTCCACCATGATCAAATATTGACAGATGTGTTGGGCTGTTGACAGCACTGATCGTCAACGACATCCGTGCAGTTAGTTGTTAGTAAGATTTCAACTTCACGGCGTAGGGTAACCACATAATGCTCGGTCCCTGTGTCAGTGAATATCACACAAAATGCTCTCACTGCCCCATGTGAAAAGCGGAACAGACAGCAGCCCCGATAAACCAACAGCACACATGTAGCGTAATGTGATATGCACAATTGCATTACCCTTGTAATGCAGGGTCCACAGTGAAAGCTAAAAATAATCAATACTACAACCTACCATACATGTCGTAAGAGAAGGCTAGTGGAGGTTGGTATAAGGCTGAATACCTCATACTGTTAAAACAATAAAATACAAAACACATTAACTGGAAATAATAGGAATTTGGTAAGGGTTTGGCGTGAATTGATTGCGGATCTATGCCCCATTATCAATACCAGCCTATTAAGAGAGATGTGAGACAGTGATGTGTAATATCTCCAGATCTGTTTTCCCTGTACACAGAAAACATTTTCATAAATGTAGAAGATATGAAAGAAATCATTATTGGAGGACGAAACAACAATAACATTATATATACAGATGCTACAGTATTGATTGCAGACAATGAGCAAGATCTGCAAAATTTAGTAGATGCGTTTGTTACACACAGTGAACAACTAGGGTTAGAATTAAATTGTAAAAAGACACAGATTATGGTCGTCACTGGGAAGAAAGAAATACACAATGTAATATACAAGTAAATGGGAATATTCTTCAACAAGTGAATAGGTACAATTATCTCGTAACAGTCATAACATCTGATGGAAGATGCCTTGAAAAGTGTAGAAAAAGAATCGCCATGCCAAAGGTAGCCTTTTGCAAGATGGAAAACATACTGGCCAATAAAAAAATGTCATTTGCAACGAGAAAAATAGTTTTGAGATGTTACACAGAACCTGTGCTTTTTTATGGATGTGTAGAGTGGACAATGAGCAGTCAAGCTGAAAAACTTCTGATGGCTGTGGACATGTGTTTCTGAGGAGAATGCAAAGAATACAATGGACAGACAGAAAAATCAATGACCAAGTCCTTCAAGAAACAAATGAAAATCGTAAACTGATTAGAGAAGTTATACGAAGACAGTCACAACTTTTTTGGTCACGTTATGAGAAGAAATTAATTGGAGAACTTGGTGACAACTGGTAAGATCGAGGGGAAGACAACAAGGGGAAGGAATGGAAGTAAATACCTGGATGGCTTGGTCACGTGGTATGGTCGAGAAAAGAGCACTGAACTGATCCACGACTCTGGTGATCGAGTGATATGGCGAAACATGGCCGCCCATACTTATCGGCATGGCACATGATGATGATGATGATGATGATGATGATGATGATGATGATGATGATGATGATGATGATTTCATTGGGACTTGAAAGGCAGTAGAAGAGGAAGGAGACACAGTCGTATATAATTAGCAGACGACTGAACGTTCATGTGGTGAAGACAGATAATCAATATTCATAAATAGGGCGTTTTCTCGTGGCTTTGTCTCCCTTTCTCTATCTGCAGCTGTCGAGAGAAAATATACCTTTGTCCTGTATATAGCACATCAGTGCTTAGTACAGTGCCGGTATGGGGGGGGGGGGGGGGGGGACTCCGCTGAGACAGGGTTACGCCGCTTGGCGGCCGCTCCCAAGGTCGTGACTTCGTTTCGAGACTACAGCATTTGATTTACGAGTGCAGTTTTCTGGGAGACTTCTCGGGGACATCGCTGGAGCTACAGGGTTCGTGATCTGTGCGACGTCTTTCTGTGGAAAGAGACTGGGCCACATGGGATAAAACTGGGTAGAATGAAGACCATACTTTGCCTTGTAACTCCTGCTGCCGTTTATAGGACAGTGGCATCAAATATAAGAATGCTGACAGAGGCGGCCACAGCAGGCCTTAGGTGATTATCTGAGTCTATGTGAGACGTATGGGGAGGAAAATATTATTATAGAGACAATCGTAGCCGGGAGCTGACGAAGAGGAAGACCAGAATCTAGACGGATTCAATATGGGATAGACAATTTACATATGACACCAACAAGAGTAACAACATCAAGGTACAGATCACGCGAGAGATGGAAACAAGGCCAAGAGGTCCGACTACATTGCACCAGGTTTGATCAGATATGCTTCAGTCTCTTTCCACAGGACAACCTGCCGAAAGCGTCAAACAAAGCAGGACTCAGTAGCTTCATCAACGACCCTCAGGAGTCTCCGAAAAATGTGCACTCGTAAACCGAAAGACGTAGCCCGTAATGGAACCCACAACCTTCGGAGAGACCCCTTCGCAAGAGATGGATTACCGTAAATTCACCGAACACCTCATCTCTATACAAGGACTAGTTAAGACGCATATAGTGCCAGACCCGTATTTGTATAGACCAATTGGCACTGAAGGCTGATGTGGTAAGTATCACATTCGTCGCCTTTATTTTCTAAATATTTTCTGGTACTCATTTTAAGACTATGTCGACCTGAGAGCTAAAGACACTTTTACACAATATGTCTCTATATGGAGTCGAAACCAATACCACCGGACCAACAGGCGAGTGTCTAGCCACTACGCCATATCGGCACCCCAGTGTAGTAATAAAGGGTACTGTATATAGTCCTCTGGCTCTGTGACCAAGGGGTTGCGGATGCTATTCACAATCCCGCATATCGCGTTTGAAACACAACTGCCGGATATTTAAAAACAGACTACCTTGCGTTTTTTTCTATAAAATGCATGAGTGCCGGTCGTTCAGACAGCAATGGAAAACAACTGAATGTACACTTGGCCAGGAATCACAAACAGCCAAAACCTGTCGGAGTTGACTGCTATGTCTAGTAAAGAATATGCAACTAACCTTATTTGGTTCGCATAAAGGCCTTATTAAGACATCTCTTGCCAATCTGCAGCTGAAAAGCATACCACAGAAATTAGTGAACGAAAGCTTAGCCACCTCACAAGAATGCTATGATACCATCTGCAGCAGAGAAGAAATATGATGGATACAGAGCAAGTGGCAGACAACGTAAACGATGGAGTAGTGGCATCAAGAACAACCTTAGAGAAATGAATACCAACTTACAAAGGGCATTATAAAGAGTGCATAAAAGATCCTAACTTCTCTCCCCACATTTCGCTGAGGTAAATGAACGAAGAGGAGAAGAAGAAGAGAAGAAGAAGAAGAAAAAGAAGAAGAAGAAGAAGAAGAAGAAGAAGAAGAAGAAGAAGAAGAAGAAGAAGAAGAAGAAGAAGAAGAAGAAGAAGAAGAAGAAGAAGAAGAAGAAGAAGAAGAAGAAGAAGAAGAAGAAGAAGAAGAAGAAGAAGAAGAAGAAGAAGAAGAAGAAGAAGAAGTAGAAGAAGAAGAAGAAGAAGAAGGAGGAGGAAGAGGGCAGGAAAAGAAAGAAAGAAAGAAAGAAAAGAAAGAAAGAAAGAAAGAAAGAAAGAAAGAAAGAAAGAAAGAAAGAAAGAAAGTTAGACATTCATATCACGCTTCCCATTTTCTATTGGGGATTTTGTTTTCTTGTTGCTCTTTCTGCTTTCATCCAGTGTAACTAATTGATAACAAATGGCTTAGAAATGAATACAATGAGTGTCACACAAAATACAACAGCAATCTGAACAGGCTTTGATAATGAGGTTCCAATTCCTGATACTTAGCAGACAAACGAAATGGAATAATAAACATTGATCGTTGTATTGAGTCCTGCCAGGGCCTCTTGGGGTATTTGAGACGATTGAGCCCGGCCGAGGAAAGGGGATTTGAAAACAATGTTAGCGTTTTCATCAAAAGCTGTATTGCAGCGCTGGGACGCATTCTGGAAGGCTTAACATTGCACATTATCAAATACTAGTAAGGTATGTTGTAATATATCATCTTCGTCATAATTACCAAGGCCACAGCCTATGTTGTTATCGTTATTATTACCATCATAATCATCATTATCATAATTATTATCAATATAATCACCATCAACATAATTATCATTATTATTGTTATTATTAAGTATCATCAACATAATCACCAAAATAAACATTATCATCATCATCATTACCGAGGCCACAGCCTTTATTGTTTATCGTTAATATCAAAATTATCAACATAATCGTCAACATAATCATCACCAACATAATCATCATTAAAATCATGATCATCAAAATAATCATAATAAAAACGTAATCATTCCTATCGTCCTCATCAACGTCGTCATTTTCATCATCATAATCAACATCAACATAATCATCATCATCAACATAATCACCATTATCATTACCACTAACAACATAATATTAACATCATCACCATTGTCATCATCAACATAATAATAATAATAATAATAATAATAATAATAATAATAAACATAATATCATCATCAACATAATCATCATCAACATATTCATAATCATCATTATCAACATAATTATCATTAGCATAATCATTATCAACATAATCATCATCATGAACATAGTCATCACACACATAATCATAATTATCACAATCATGATCAAGATAATCATCATCAACATAATCAGCATCAACATAATCATTATTAATACATCCATCATCAACATAGTCACCATCAACATATTCATCATTAACATAATTATCATCATCATCATTTTAATCATTATCAACAAACTCATCATCAACATAATCATCATCATAATCATCAGCATAATTATCAACATAATCAGCATCAACATAATCATCATAATCATCAACATAATAATAATAATAAAACATCATTAACATAATCATCATCATCATCGTCAACATAATATCATCATCATCAACATAATCATCGTCATCAACGTATTCATCACACACGCCCTGTATGTGACGTAACTGCAATCAATTCCCCTTTTGTCTTTATTCCATTCCTGATCTTGTCCCTCCATGCAACGTGATCAGCGGCGACTTGTCCCCAGAGTGCAATATTAATTATGCCTGTATCAATCATGTCCCGCTTATATGCATCTTTGTACCGTAGTAGAGGCCACCCCGGGATCTTTGACCCATCTGTAATTCACCGGGCCTAATTTAGTTATTGACTTACCTTGACTTCTGTTAACCACTGGTTGTATCTATCATTAAATGTATAGACAGACAATCTCCGTCTTGGCTGATTGTCACTTGATGTCTCAGGGTCTGATATTTACATGTGATTTATCATCAGTCTACAAGGTGTGAACTGCGCCTGGCCCTGCAGACAGCAGGGTTAGGATCGGCTAGCTTCTCTCAGGAGGTGTGAAAAGTGAAAATTAGTAGCCTGCCGATGACACGCAGACTGGACAAGTCAACCCCACCTCCACGCGGTGTAGGCTGGGAAACCATGACCGCGAGGTCATGGGCTAACGAGGATATGGCTCGCCATAGGGGACGGACTCCCTATGGTCAGATTATTGTCCTAAACCTGCGACTGGCCTAGCAAGCCGGCAGGGGATCTTCATACTGCTTGTAGAAAAACTCAGAAGTATAAAGGGAAGAAAGGGCATTTGATAGAGTAGACAGAAACTTTTTTTTTTCGCATATCTTTTACAGGACATCGCTGTCAACATCAGCATCTTTCAGCTGATTGTTGATTTCTTGGCAAGATTACGCTCAGTAGTTTGCCATTGTTTTCTGAGCGACCGGCTCACATACCCTGTATGTTACCGACGAGGAGAAAACCGGTACCGATTCTCACGCAACGTCACGTTACTCATGAGAGTATACGGAATTATGGAGAAAGTCGTGTAACCTCTAAAGCAAAGAGACAGGCAGTCAGAAACAAGATGGGGGAAGTCCCTAAACAATATGGAGTAAGTGCACATCTAACAAACCTATGTAGAAGCTTATAAACCACAGTGAATGTATAGCGAAAGCACCTGGAGGACACACAGAACCCTTCACCATAAAATCCGGAGTACAACAAGGTTGTGTCCTGTCCCCTCTCTTGTTCAGTATCTATATAGACAAAATATGTAAAGAAGCCAGCCAAACAAAGACCGCAAGAACACCGCATGATGAGAACACAGAAGAAGGACCATCTGCAACGTATATGTTGTTTTGCGTATCCTTTACAGGACATCGCTGTCAACATCAGCATCTTTCAGCTAATTGTTGATCTCTTGGCAAGATTACGCTCAGTAGTTTGCCATTGCTTTCTGAGCGACCGGCTCATTATCCAGCAAGTAACCAGAGCGGGTCGAACCGCTTATAATTCTCGCACGCTGCGAGACCCTGTGTGGATAAACGCGATTACGGAGAAAGTCGTGTAACCCCTCGGCCAGAGAGACCGGCATCTGCAAATTACACCATTAGAAAACTCCTGTTTGCGGACGACCAAGCACTAATAGCAAAATCAGAAGATGAATCACAAGACCACATGAATAGTCTAAACGAAATGTGTAGGGAACATAACATGAAAATTAGCACAAGCAAAACAGAGGTAATGACTATAACTAAAGAAGAACAAACAACAACAATTCACCTTAACGAACATCCCTTTAAACAATTAAAGAGTTTCAAGTACCTAGGAAGTATAATATCATCAAATGGCAGATCAGAAGACGAGATCGAAAATAGGTGCAATAAGGCAAATAAACCCATTGGACAAATGGCACCAATACTAAAGAACAAATATGTATCTATAACTACTAAGAAAGCACTTTACAACACAATCTTCCTACCAACTATATGCTACCAATGCCAAACCTGGACAATGACAGAAAAAGAGAAAAGAAAAATCACAACAGAAATGGGGTTCCTGAGAAGAATACTCAACGTATCAAGAAGAGATAAGATCGGAAATGAAGAAATCAGGACTAAAGTGAGGGTTAAAGCAGCACCAGATTTTGTTTGAAAGCAGCAAGTCACATGGTTTGGCCATGCAAGTAGGTTACCAGTCAACAGTATACCACAACAAGCAATGATGTACAGACCAGATGGAAATAGAGGAAGAGGCCGACCACGTAAACGTTGGACGGAGGGAGTAGTCCATGGGAATATCGGTATATGAAGCCCATAACCGGGCACTCTCGCGAAGTTTATACTTCACCTCGACACGGCAAGGTACAAGAGAAACATGATGAGATGAGATGAAATGAGATGAGATGAGATGACTAATTGTCAAGGATTCGCAGCCGTATGTTAAAGTGGGTTCTATGTAATATGCAAGAACTTGTTTTCTAACTTTCAAGCTTATTGCACAACATGTTCTTCATTTGATAGAATGCAGTGTTTGCTTGTCCTACTCTGTTCTATATCTCTGTTATGCATCTTCTATATTACAATTCTTTTTCCAACCTCCAATGACAAGTATTTACTGGATAAAATGTTCTTAATTTTTTTTTTTTAATGCAGACTTTTGCTTATCATATTATGTTTTTTTTTTTAATCTCTGTGATACATCTTCCATTTGATCTTGTTCTGAATGTCTGTATTTTCCGCAAATCAATACCGTTCCATTGAATCTTCTTTATTTGTGCATTGCTTTTAAATGCGGCGAGAGTATTTCTGTACTCTTCCCTACCCCACTGTTTTTCATCGCGTATCCATATCCGTTCAGTGTTGCCATGTTGACGCTTTTCGCACTAAATGTAGTGCTTTTTGAAGTCATTTAGTGCCAACATTTTGCATTTTGCGCGGCCGCGCGAATTTGGTGCTTCACGATTTTAATTTTTGGTTTTTTTTTTTTTGGTGCTTTGTCATTCTCTTTAACTGGCGGTGATACATTTTTGTAAAACAATTGGCACTCAATGCGTGATGTGGTCAATAGCGCACACTTCGCCTTTACTTTCCTGAACATGTCATGGTGCTTAGTTTCGGCTGAGTCAACCCGGGAGCAATAGTGGGGACTCAATTACATGATCTACTGGCTAACCATTCGCTATCGCGCTCATGACGGCCTGTGCACTTGGTAAGCGAAATTTAAGGGGAAACAAATACCTTTTTTCATGGGAACAAAATATTAATTTTATTATATTCAAGGGACATAATTCGCAAACGTTTTTCTAAAAAAGCAATTAGTTACATTCATTAATTGTTAAATGTTTAATATAATGACACAGTTTACACAATAATTTGACATCCTAAAATTTGAAATACCTTTACTGCTAAAAATGAATAAAATGTCCTTGTTAATGAAATACATACAATGTTTCAACACTGCAAGCTCCGTGCACGATGTTAACAACTGTCTCCAATGGACGACGTTGTTACTCTGGTTTCTCTTTCCAACGTATGAACATTGCATTTCTTCGGAAATGTAAGCGTCTTTCTTCACCACTGGGAATAAATATTTTTATGCAACTGCTTTGCTCGGCGTCCTCACGGTCCCATCCTGTGATGTAATCACATATTTTGCATGTAAACTGAGCAATGAAGGCTAGAATTCTAAAATGAAATGTTTTTCACCGCCTTCGCGTGCCATCATTTAGCGACTGTATCTTTGATATTCAAATTTTACTAGGCTTTTTTGACAATATAAGGCACAGCATAATGACCACTGCTATTCCGATGAGAGACTGACAGTTCTGGGGGTAGTACCGGAGAACGTTCAAGGATAAGACTATGCTCAACCCGGCAGTGGCCCCGACGTAGGATCCGGTGTGAATAACATGTGAAGAATCGACAGCATACTGCATAGCATCCCCGGGACTTCCTATAAATGCTCTGTCTCACTCAGCATATGTGAAATGGAAACAAATAGGTATTTTAAACTCCTGCGAGAAAAAACGTACTGAACATCACAACGTTGCACATACCTTACAAGGAGATCCACGTGTCACGAAATACAGATGAAAAATCCGAAATCAGAAGCACTCAATAAATATAAAAAATGAATAATAAAATAAAATAAGATAAAATACACACGAACGCGTACAATACGACACACAGACGTTTCGATTCTCAGAATCTGTGTCAATGACAACACAGATAGTTAACGACAAACAACGACAAAACACAAACACACGACCTATCACTTATGAAGCACAACCTGGTATTTACATGTGAGGCAGAAAAGGTGACATGGCCAGCTGCCAAGACGCTTGTGGCGCAGAATTGAAAATGGGTTGCCAAAAAGGATTTGAGTAGCCAAAAATATGTGAACAGTCTGCTATGAAAATTTAGAAATGTGGGGACAATTAAGTCTAGATATCAGGGAGGGGGGGGGGGGGGGGTAATAGGTAGTGTAGGCAATTGGGGAAGATGCCACAGTTATACTGTAGCGTCCACGAAAGTATTAATTCCTGCTGGGTGGATGCATCCCAGATTGTTGATTAGCTGGCATTCAATTTTAAGTCTGACGCAGCTTTTGGGGAAGCAGGGTTTTAATGCGGTGACACATGCATCGTCGGCTCCATTATGGTTGGAGGAATTGAAATGGTTGGGGACAGGTTTGTCAGCGCCCTGATTGATGTCTCTGAGGTGTTCTCTAAAACGATCAGCAAGACGTCTGCCCGTTTGGCCAATGTATTTCATGTCACATCGTTTGCAGATGATAACATAAATCAGATTGCGGGATGTGCAGGTGAAAGAATCTTTCAAGGTGAAGGTGCCTCGGGGAAATGCAATTTCTGGTGTCTGAACAACGTATGGGCATGTCAGACAGTTCCTACGATGGCATTCGAAGGTGCCCACGGATGAAGTAACCGTGGGGAGGCGACTATGCACAAGGTGGTCTCTGAGGCTCTGATTACGGCGGAAAATTACCCTGGGGCCATTTGAGAATACATCACGAGTGGTAGGATCGGATTCCAAGATGGACCAGTCTCTCAGGAAAATGTGCTTGATGGCATAGGCATGTGGATGGAAAGTGAGGATAAGCTTGGGTTCATTGTTCTGAGGTCACGTATGCTTGGCGAGGGACATTTCCCGCGAGACCTGGGTTATGCGACAGAAAGCTGTCGACAAGACGTCCTCTGGGTAGGACCGTCTGCGGAAAAAGTCCAGCATTTCGTAGGCTCTCTCGAGGAAGTCATTATCGTCCTGACAGATACGACGAAGGCGGAGTAGCTGGGAATATGGGATGGAATCTTTGCAGCTTTTGGGGTGGGGTGAGCTGTACAGAAGGAAACCGTGAGCATCAGTAGGTTTATAGTAGACGGAGGTCGTGAGGACTGTAGGGTTTAACTTGATGGTGGTGTCAAGGAAATTGACAGAGGTGGTGGAAATTTCTGATGTGAATTTGATCGATGGATGGAAGTTATTGACATATTTAATGAAACGGTTCAGTTCCGCCTCCGACATGTCAGTGAGACCTATGCCGTCATCGATGTAGCGTCGGTAAAAAGAAGGGAGAAGACCATCATAGCTGAGTTCAATCTGGTGTTCCAGATGTCCCATAAACACACATGCGTAGCTGGGTCCCATTTTAGTGCCCATGGCGACACCGCTGATTTGTTCAAAGTAGTGGCCATTGAACTCAAAGGAATTATTGGTGAGGACCAATTCAGCGAGTCTCACAAGTGTGCGTGTAGGGATGGCTTGATCTGTGCGTTGATCCAGAAAGAACTGTAGCGCCCTGAGGCCATCAGCGTGAGGAATGGAGGTATAGAGGGAACATACATCCATTAGGAATAGTCTGTATGTGTTCCCAGGAGTCAGTTGGAGAGAGTTGAATGAAAGTAACGCATGCGTTGTATCCTTGATGTATGACGGGAGATTCGCAACTAGAGGTTGGAAACGCTGAGATCAGTTCAGTCGGGCACGAGCATGCAGAAACTATCGGACGTCCAGGATGTTTGAGTTTATGTATTTTGGGCAGCATGTAGAGGGTGGGTTTGCCCAAGTCAGAGTCATGGATGTGGAGTGAAGTGGCACTGGGTGGTAAGGCATCCTCACGTATGAGCTGTTTGATGGTATTTTGAATCTTCCGGTTATAGGAGAGAGTGGGGTCTTCGGTGCAGGGTGAATAATTATCAGGTTTATTAAGTTGAGACATGACTTCCTCGACATAAAGATCTTTTTGCCAAACAACCACCGCACCCCCTTTATCCGCCGGTTTGATGACTATGTCCTGTCTGCGCTGTAGTTGAGACAGGGCACGCCATTCGGGAGGGGATAGGTTGGAGCGTTTCAAGCGGGGGAAAGAAAGTTGCTTGATCTCATGGAGTGTGTTAGCTGTTGTTTGTCCATCAAGAATGATGATGACCATTCATTTCATCCAGTGGGGTTAAAGGTGTGGAGCCGTGGGTTCTAAGATGGCTGATAAGACCTATTTTGGCTCGAAATGTTCTTTGACAATGTGGGCAAAGAATGCTTGACGTCTCTGGAGGAGGATTTCCTGCAGTGGTTTTTCTGTCCTGCCTTTTCTTCACAGCTCTTGCAGTCCTGGTTGCCTCACATATGACTGCACCTTTGCGCAATGATGCACGCCACTGAATTTCGGTCTCTGGCTGCAGCCTCCCAGGTGTCATGATGAATTCCAAAAGCATTCAGTGAAATTTTCAGAGTGTCTTTAAAACGTTTCCTCTGGCCACCTTGGGATCGTTTACCACAACGCAGTTCGCTGTAAAAAATTCGTTTAGGGAGCCTGTGATCTGGCATGCGAGTCAAGTGACCAGCCCAGCGAATCTGATTCTTCATCAGTAGAGTGTGGATACTGGGCATGGATGCTCTTTCTAGGACTTCAGTGTCTGGAATCTTGTCTTGCCATTTAATCTTCAGTAGCTTCCTTAGGCAGACTGTGTGGAAGTGGTTTAATTTCCTAGCGTGTCGCTGATAAACAGTCCAGGTTTCACAAGCATATAGCAGTGTGGATAATACAACTGCTTTGTAGACTTTTAGCTTTGTTTGCAGGCTTATTCCAGTTCTGTCCCATACATTCTTGTACAGTCTGCCAAAGGCTGCACTGGCCTTGGAGATTCTTGCATTCACTTCGTCATCGATTGTGGCAGCTTGTGACACGGTGCTGCCAAGATAGGTGATATGTGACGTTGGATGAAGAATGACTTGCGCGATGACTTGGATTAAAGTGAGGAAGAGTTGCGCAATTCGTCGACCTCACTCTCTCGCCTGAGTCCATCTGAGTCCAGTGGCAAGACAAGTCGAGACGATTGGAGACGAATACAGGTGCAGTGGATGACCAGGGCGCTCTACGTGCCTTGCCGTGCTCATTACGTTCCACAACGCTTTGCAGGTAAACGCCGTCTTGCCCGTTGAATCAGGAATGATTTCTTCCGCGCAGTCTGCCGAATCCTGTCTTCACATGCTGGGTAGGCATACCCTAGTTTACCTCTTGGTTGTTTTAGTGTGTTAGCTATGTAGAGGTCAAGCGCGTTGGAAACTCCGGGGGGTGGGGTCCATGTGGAACGGAATTTGGTTGAAGATTGAAAAATGTCTGGAAGCTGTGGGGTGGGACTGAGGACAGGCTTGTCTCTGTGGTGGTACTTGAGGCGGAGTCGTCTGTGGAAGTTGGAGACGTCTTCCAAAATGGCGCGACTGTCCATGCGGGGGCGTAGAGGGACAAAACTGAGACCTTTCCCTAACACAGCATGTTCTTCATGAGACAGTGGTAAGCCACTTTTGCCTTTGACGTTTGTGAGGGGTTCCAGAGTAGACAGAAACGATGGGAGCAGAGTTTGATCTCGAGGATGCGTACAAAAGAGTTCGATATGATATTTTGATGACCGCACTTATGGAGAAGGGGGTCAATCTCTGGTTGGTGAACTGGATAGCGGCCGCCCCTGCATTCTCGTCGGATTGCTCTCCGTCTGGATGCATGGACCTCAGAGCCTTATATTTTAACCCCGGGACTACCACAGAGATCCGCAATCTCACGGGTGCTCTTTAACGTGTATACGGCCAAGATTGAAAACCTAGAAGCACCAGGGGTTGGAAGGATACTAACATTTCCAGATGATATTCTTGCAATTAGGCAGGGGAGAGATAGGGAGAAAATAGCACAGGAGCTACAGGCGACAGTAGACAAAGTGATTGACTGGTGCACTGAAATGGGTTGTCATCCACCCGGAAAAGGCAGATGTTTTGTGGTGCTCTCTGGACAACAGGATTGTGAGAGCTGATGTTCCAAGCCTCACGATAGATGGTGGAAGTGTCAACAGAGAGAACAAACTGAAGTATCTGGGAATCACATTTGACAGGTGCCTGTCCTTCAAGGATAATGGGGAGACGATTGTGACAAGATCTCAAAAGGGACTAAACGCAGCTTAAAACTATCGCTGCAATGAACATAGAGCAGAGACTGCTTTTCAGACTATACCAGACTATACCATACTATACTTGATCCTCTCAGTGATTGATTATGGACTAGGACTGCTCACTCAGAGCAGTCAGCTCAAAGAGTCAGCTGGTGAAATTGGAGCGTTTCAGAACGAGGCTATGAGGGTCATTCTGGGATGCACCAGAAACACCCCAGTGGTGTGTATGAGGTACATCCTTAGTTTGCCGACTGTTGCTGGTAGGCTCAAGGTGATGCAGGTGAAGGCATACCTCAGAGTAGCTGCTGACACAGATCACCAGTTGCATGAGGCGCTGGACGCAGTTAAGGGTCAGCGACTGATAAGAGGGAAATCATGGATGGCTCAGGCGGAGGATACGATCAGACAGGTGTGCATCTTGGAGAACATTAGGCGAGGAGAGGAGTGGGTCAGAGTGCCAGCAGAGCAGTCAGACTTGTGCAGAGTTATAATCACATTGAGCCGGGAGTGCAGGGGGTGGCCAGCAGGGGCCACGGAAGTGGAAATCCAGCAACTAATTCAGGATAATGCTCGCGCGGGTGATGTGATTATCTACACAGATGGTTCGGTGTTGAGAGGTAGTAGAAGTGCCTGGGACTGCTTGGCAAAGGCCAAAGGTCGACGTTTGGTGCAGGAGAGCCTGGCATATGATACCACAACATCTAGCTTAAAAATGGAGGTGGAGGCAGTCAGTGCAGCTTTCCGCTGGATGGAGAATACGATACACACACACATCGTGATTGTAACTGACTCGGAAAGCATGCTGAGTAGGGTGAGGACAGGCAAGCTTGGTGCGGAGTGGCTTGCTTCGCTTCGGAAGTCACGGGTAGCAAGCATCGTCTGGATCTTTTCTCCGGGGCATGCTGGTGTGCTGGGGATTGAACAGGCAGACTGATTGGCTGGCTCTGCAAAACTTGGTGGAGTATTGATGCTTGATAAGGCAGACGTGGTTGCGGCCTTGTGTGAGCAAGTATACACCTCGGAGAAGTAAATGGTTCACCATGGTCTGACAAGAATGCGACAGCGAGGAGTGACGAGGGGATCTGACCGATGCTCGACGCTTAGCGGAAAGGCGAGATGCACATATAATCAGATTGCTACTAGTACTATTAGGGTTGGAACTATTCGCTGGCTTCTGAGGCTGGGGACGGAGCGCTTATGGGAATGCCCCGAATGCTGTGGTGTCGGTTCCTAAATCAAACATTCAATCAATCCTAACTTTTCCCCCTACATTTCGCTGAGGTAAACGGAAGAAGAAGAAGAAGAAGAAGAAGAAGAAGAAGAAGAAGAAGAAGAAGAAGAAGAAGAAGAAGAAGAAGAAGAAGAAGAAGAAGAAGAAGAAGAAGAAGAAGAAGAAGAAGAAAAAGAGGGAGAAGGTGCGGTGGGCAGGGAAAGAAAGAAAGAAAGAAAGAAAGAAAGAAAGAAAGAAAGAAAGAAAGAAAGAAAGAAAGAAAGAAAGACAGACAGACAGAAAGAAAGAAAGACAGAAAGACAGAAAGAAAGAAAGTTAGACATTCATATCACGCTTCCCATTTTCTATTGGGGATTTTGTTTCCTTGTTGCTCTTTCTGCTTTCATCCAGTGTAACTAATTGATAACAAATGGCTTAGAAATGAATACAATGAGTGTCACACAAAATACAACAGCAATCTGAACAGGCTTTGATAATGAGGTTCCAATTCCTGATACTCAGCAGACAAACGAAATGGAATAATAAACATTGATCGTTGTATTGAGTCCTGCCAGGGCCTCTTGGGGTATTAGAGACGATTGAGCCCGGCCGAGGAAAGGGGATTTGAAAACAATGTTAGCGTTTTCATCAAAAGCTGTATTGCAGCGCTGGGACGCAGCCTAGAAGGCTTAACATTGCACATTATCAAATACTAGTAAGGTAAGTTGTAATATATCATCTTCGTCATAATTACCAAGGCCACAGCCTATGTTGTTATCGTTATTATTACCATCATAATCATCATTATCATAATTATTATCAATATAATCACCATCAACATAATCATCATTATTATTGTTATTATTAAGTATCATCAACATAATCACCAAAATAAACATTATCATCATCATCATTACCGAGGCCACAGCCTTTATTGTTATCGTTAATATCAAAATTATCAACATAATCGTCAACATAATCATCACCAACATAATCATCATTAAAATCATCATCATCAAAATAATCATCATAAAAACGTAATCATTCCTATCGTCCTCATCAACGTCGTCATTTTCATCATCATAATCAACATCAACATAATCATCATCATCAACATAATCACCATTATCATTACCACCAACAACATAATATTAACATCATCACCATTGTCATCATCAACATAATAATAATAATAATAATAATAATAATAATAATAATAATAATAATAATAATAATAAACATAATATCATCATCAACATAATCATCATCAACATATTCATAATCATCATTATCAACATAATTATCATTAGCATAATCATTATCAACATAATCATCATCATGAACATAGTCATCACACACATAATCATAATTATCACAATCATGATCAAGATAATCATCATCAACATAATCAGCATCAACATAATCATTATTAATACATCCATCATCAACATAGTCACCATCAACATATTCATCATTAACATAATTATCATCATCATCATTTTAATCATTATCAACAAACTCATCATCAACATAATCATCATCATAATCATCAGCATAACTATCAACATAATCAGCATCAACATAATCATCATAATCATCAACATAATAATAATAATAAAACATCATTAACATAATAATAATCATCATCGTCAACATAATATCATCATCATCAACATAATCATCGTCATCAACGTATTCATCACACACGCCCTGTATGTGACGTAACTGCAATCAATTCCCCTTTTGTCTTTATTCCATTTATGATCTTGTCTCTCCATGCAACGTGATCAGCGGCGACTTGTCCCCAGAGTGCAATATTAATTATGCCTGTATCAATCATGTCCCGCTTATATGCATCTTTGTACCGTAGTAGAGGCCACCCCGGGATCTTTGACCCATCTGTAATTCACCGGGCCTAATTTAGTTATTGACTTATCTTGACTTCTGTTAACCACTGGTTGTATCTATCATTAAATGTATAGACAGACAATCTCCGTCTTGGCTGATTGTCACTTGATGTCTCAGGATCTGATATTTACATGTGATTTATCATCAGTCTACAAGGTGTGAACTGCGCCTGGCCCTGCAGACAGCAGGGTTAGGATCGGCTAGCTTCTCTCACGAGGTGTGAAAAGTGAAAATTAGTAGCCTGCCGATGACACGCAGACTGGACAAGTCAACCCCACCTCCACGCGGTGTAGGCTGGGAAACCATGACCGCGAGGTCATGGGCTAACGAGGCTATGGCTCGCCAAAGGGGACGGACTCCCTATGGTCAGATTATTGTCCTAAACCTGCGACTGGCCTAGCAAGCCGGCAGGGGATCTTCATACTGCTTGTAGAAAAACTCAGAAGTATAAAGGGAAGAAAGGGCATTTGATAGAGTAGACAGAAACTTTATTTTTCCCATATCCTTTACAGGACATCGCTGTCAACATCAGCATCTTTCAGCTAATTGTTGATCTCTTGGCAAGATTACGCTCAGTAGTTTGCCATTGCTTTCTGAGCGACCGGCTCACATACCCTGTATGTTACCGACGAGGAGAAAACCGCTACTGATTCTCACGCAACGTCACGTTACTCATGCGAGTATACGGAATTACGGAGAAAGTCGTGTAACCTCTAAAGCAAAGAGACCGGCAGTCAGAAACAAGATGAGGGAAGTCCCTAAACAATATGGAGTGAGTGCACATCTAACAAACCTATGTAGAAGTTTATAACCACAGTGAATGTATAGTGAGAGCACCTGGAGGACACACAGAACCCTTCACCATAAAATCCGGAGTACGACAAGGTTGTGTCCTGTCCCCTCTCTTGTTCAGTATCTATATAGACAACATACGTAAAGAAGCCAGCCAAACAAAGACCGCAAGAACACCGCATGATGAGAACACAGAAGAAGGACCATCTGCAACGTATATGTTGTTTTGCGTATCCTTTACAGGACATCGCTGTCAACATCAGCATCTTTCAGCTAATTGTTGATCTCTTGGCAAGATTACGCTCAGTAGTTTGCCATTGCTTTCTGAGCGACCGGCTCATTATCTCGCAAGTAACCAGCGCGGGTCGAACCGCTTCCCATTCTCTCGCGCTGCGAGACCCTGCGTGGATAAACGGGATTACGGAGAAAGTCGTGTAACCCCTCGGCCAGAGAGACCGGCATCTGCAAATTACACCATTAGAAACTCCTGTTTGCGGACGACCAAGCACTAATAGCAAAATCAGAAGCTGAATTACAAGACCACATGAATAGTCTAAACGAAATGTGTAGGGAACATAACATGAAAATTAGCACAAGCAAAACAGAGGTAATGAAGAAGAACAAACAACAACAATTCACCTAAACGAACATCCCTTGAAACAATTAAAGCGTTTCAAGTACCTAGGAAGTATAATATCATCAAATGGCAGATCAGAAGACGAGATCGAAAATAGGTGCAATAAGGCAAATCAACTCATTGGACAAATGGCACCAATACTAAAGAACAAACATGTATCAATAACTACTAAGAAAGCACTTTACAACACAATCTTCCTACCAACTCTATGCTACCAATGCCAAACCTGGACAATGACAGAAAAAGAGAAAAGAAAAATCACAACAGAAATGAGGTTCCTGAGAAGAATACTCAACGTATCAAGAAGAGATAAGATCAGAAATGAAGAAATCAGGACAAAAGTG
The DNA here is from genome assembly GCA_014155875.1 of Cepaea nemoralis. Lineage (NCBI taxonomy): Eukaryota > Metazoa > Mollusca > Gastropoda > Stylommatophora > Helicidae > Cepaea > Cepaea nemoralis. The sequence continues at coordinate 141,513 of JACEFZ010021135.1, read as the reverse complement.
AGGGTTAAAGCAGCACTAGATTTTGTTAGAAAGCAGCAAGTCAAATGGTTTGGCCATGCAAGTAGGTTACCAGTCAACAGCATACCACAGCAAGCAATGCTGCACAGACCAAATGGAAGAAAAAGAAGAGGCTGGCGACAAAAACGATGGGCGGAGGGAATAACAGAGTCCAAGGGAATATCGATACATGAAGCCCATAACCGGGCACTCTCACGATGTTTATACTTCACCTTGACACCGCAAGGTACAAGAGGAACATGATGAGATGAGATGAGATGAGATGACTAATTGTCCAGGATTCGCAGCCGTATGTTAAATTGGTTCTATGTAATATGCACGAACTCGTTTTCTAACTTTCATGCTTATTGCACAACATGTTCTTCACTTGATAGAATGCAGTGTTTGCTTGTCCTACTCTGTTCTATATCTCTGTTATGCATCTTCTATATTACAATTCTTTTTCGAACCTCCAATGACAAGTATTTACTGGATAAGATGTTCTTAATTTTTTTTTTTTTTAAATGCAGACTTTTGCTTATCATATTATGTTATTTTTTAATCTCTGTGATACATCTTCCATTTGATGTTGTTCTGAATGTCTGTATTTTCCGCAGATCAATACCGTTCCATTGAATCTTCTTTATTTGTGCATTTTTTTTAAATGCGGCGAGAGTATTTCTGTACTCTTCCCTACCCCACTGTTTTTCATCGCGTATCCATATCCGTTCAGTGTTGCCATTTTGACGCTTTTCGCACTAAATGTAGTGCTTTTTGAAGTCATTTAGTGCCAAAATTTTGCATTTTGCACGCCCGCGCGAATTTGGTGCCTCACAATATTTTTTATTTTGGTTTATTTTTTTGTGCTTTTTTTTTTTTTACTTGGGTAAAAATTACTTTAAAAATCATTTTGGGAACACTAAAATGTCGAATTTGAACTGAAACGAGGGAGTAAAACAGTCTTAGTACATTAATGCCCAATATTCACGTAATTTAATCATTTTTGTAAAACAATTGGCACTCAATGGGTGATGTGGTCAATAGCGCACTTTACTTTCCAGAACATGCCATGGTGCTTAGTTTCGGCTGAGTCAACCCGGGAGCTATTGTGGGGACTCAATTACATGATCTACTGGCTAACCATTCGCTATCGCGCTCATGACGGCCTGTACACTTGGTAAGCGAAATTTAAGGGGAAACAAATACCTCTTTTTCACGGGAACATAATATTCATTTTATTGTTTGCAAGGGACATAACTCGCAAACGTTTTTCTAAAGAAGCAATTAGTTACAATAATTGTTAAATGTTTAATTAATATAATGACACAGTTAACACAATAATTTGACATCCTAAAGTTTGAAATACTTTGACTGCTAAAAATGAATACAATGTACTTGTTAATGAAATACATACAATGTTACAACACTGCAAGCTCCGTGCACGATGTTAACGACTGTCTCCAATGGACGACGTTGTTTCTCTGGTTTCTCTTCACAACGTATGAACATTGCATTTCTTCGGAATTGTGGATCTTTCTACACCGCTGGGAATAAATATTTTCTTGCAACTGCTTGCTCGGCGTCCTCACGGTCCCATCCTGTGATGTAATGACATAGTTTGCATGTAGACTGAGCAATGAAGGCTAGAATTCTAAAAATGAAATGTTTTTCACCGCCTTCGCGTGCCATCATTTAGCGACTGTATCTTTGATATTCAAATTTTACTAGGCTTTTTTGACAATATAAGGCACAGAATAATGATCACTGCTATTCCGATGAGGGACTGACAGTTCTGGGGGTTGTACCGGAGAGCGTTCAAGGATAAGACTATGCTCAACCCGGCAGTGGCCCCGACGTAGGATCCGGTGTGAATAACATGTGAAGAATCGACAGCATACTGCATAGCATCCCCGGGACTTCCTATAAATGCTCTGTCTCACTCAGCATATGTGAGATGCAGACACACTCGTTGCAGACACGTTCGATGTTTCACTCCATGTTGTTGTGTGTCATTGTGTGTACGAGATCCATAGACACTGGCGAACTACGCCGAAGAAGAAACCTCCGTTGTATGTTAAATAAAAATGATTAAGTTGTAAAAAAAAAAATAACTGCTACGTATTGCCACGTCGCAGTTGATACTTGGGAGCCACAATTTAAATAGAATGAAAATGTAAAGGTTATTGCCCATGATCACGGAAATCCATGTACTATTATCTACAGAAAGCAAGAGATAAATCAAGACAGAATGTGTGTGTAAGACAGAATGTGTGTGTGTGTGCGCGCGTGTGTGTGTGTGTGTGTGTGAGAGAGAGAGAGAGAGAGAGAGAGACAGACAGACAGACAGAGAGAGAGAGAGAGAGAGAGAGAGAGAGAGAGAGAGAGAGAGAGAGAGAGAGAGAGATGGACAGGGGTAACATGCATTCCACTTGTGGAGATGGAAATGAAACGAGGAATGTGTGTTTACATGCACTATGCTATAAATGTCATATTACATTGGCACCTTGGCACCTTGCTTTAAAAAGGCATAATAACTTTTACCTATGGCGGTAGCGAATGTGACTGATAAGGCCAATTCGCGCTGTAAATGTTTGTCCACAGTGGGTGCATGTGAACACGTGGTCATTTTCACCATCATGCACCATCTTACGTCTCACACGCTCGGTGTGTGACTTATCTGCAATAATTTTCTCCTTTGTCTTTATTCCATTTCTGATGTTTGCCCTCCATGCAACATGTTCAGCGGCGACTTGCTCCCAATGTGCATTATCAATGCCTGTATCAATCATGTCCCGCTTACACACATCTTTGTATCGTAGTAGAGGCCGACCCTGAGATCTTTTACCCATCTTTAATTCACCAAACAAGATGTCCGTTGGTATTCTACCATCATCCATCCTCCTAAGATGTCCTATCCATCTAAGTCTACGAAGGCTGAGCAAGGAATAAACCGTCACACAACCTGATCTTTCCAATACTTCAGTATTTGTGATTTTGTTTTGCCACTTAATACCAAGAATTCTTCGCAGACACCGCATATGAAAGCTGTTTAAACGTTTCTCTTTGTGTGAGTAAGTTGTCCAGGTTTCACTGCCATAAAGAAGAGTACTAAGGACACAGGCTTGATAGACAAGGACTTTTGTTTTGGCAGTAAGCTTCCTTTTCTCCCAGACTCTTTTTCTTAACCTGTTCATTGTTGTTGCTGCTTTACCAATCCGGATGTTGATTTCCTGATCTAGGGATAATTTGCTATTTACCACTGATCTTAGATATGCAAAATGTTCTACCATCTCTAGTTCGGCGTAGTCAATAAAGATTGATGGTACCCAATGTGCACCTTGTGACATAATCTGTTTCTTATTTTTGCTAATTGTTAAAGCAAATTCAGAACAAGCATTGGAGAATGCAGATAGTAGACATTGCAATTCTTCCTCAGAGTGGGTCGTAATAGCAGCATCATCTGCAAAAATAACTCTCTATTCAGTACCCTCCTAATTTTGGCCTTGGCCTTCAATCTCTGAGTATTGTAAAGGCCGCCATCTGAGGGTGAGTGAATGTATATACCACCATCCTGATCACGAAAGGCATATTTCAGTAAAAGTGAAAAGTATATTCCAAAGAGGGTGGGAGCTAGTACACAACCTTGCTTAACTCCACACTTGATTTCAAACTCTTCAGAAGTTGCACGATCAAACTTGATTATACCCTTCATGCCTGTGTGGAACGATTCCACAATGGACAGAAGAGTTGATGGGCAGCCAATCTTCTTTACTGCCTTGAACAGACCCTCACGACTGACCAAATCAAATGCCTTTGTGAGGTCGATGAAGGCAATAAACAGTGGTTGATTCTGTTCGTGGCATTTTTCTTGCATTTGTCACAATGAGATTATCATATCAATGGTAGACCGATTCTGCCGAAAGCCACACTGTGATTTGGGGTAGACTTGATCTCCTAGGACTTGAAGTCTGCGCAGAACAATTCTGGCAAATACTTTTCCAACAATACACAGAAGTGAGATACCCCTATAGTTGTTGCTATAACCCCTACTTTAGTCCTGATTTCTTCATTTCTTATCTTATCTCTTCTTGGTAAATTGAGTATTCTTCTCAGGGATCTCATTTCGGTTGCTGTGATTTTTCTTTTGCTCTTTTTCTGTCATTCTCCTGGTTTGGCATTGGTAGTATAGAGCTGGTAGAAGATTGTATTGTACAGTGCTTTCTTAGTAGCTATTGATCCATGTTTGTTCTTTAATATTTACAGCGCGAATTGGCCTTATCAGTCACATTCACTACCGCCATGGGTAAAAGTTATTATGCCTTTTTGAAACACAAACTATCGTCTGTCAAGACGGCAAGGAGCCAGAGAGATTTTATTAGAAGGCAACAATTCAAATGGTTTGGCCATGCAAGTAGGTTACCAACTAACAGTATACCACAACAAGCAATGATGTACATACCAGATGGAAGCAGATGAAGAGGCCGACCACGTAAACGATGGGCGGAGGGAATAACAGAGTCCGTGGGAATTTCGATACATGAAGCCCACAAGCGGGCACTCTCTCACAAGGTACAAGAGGAACATGATGGGATGAGATGAGATTCATCATCTTATGACCGAGTGACTAGAAGGCTTATTTCTCATTCCGGAGACCCAGGTTCAAATCTTCGGTAAGGTGATAGCTTTTATTTTTTGTCGAGGGCAAAAATAAAACCCTGACCCGTACAAATGGCGGCGACTGCACTAGCCAGGCGGCCTTAATTCCTAAGGCACAAGGCATCCTTGTCCTACATTACAAGATAATATAGGCAGTAATGAGAATTCGTCAACCTAGACAACGACCTCATAATTATACTAGTGTCAACAGCAGTCTGTGACATCACACCGTGGTAGATGACCCATTGCAGTTTATATAATAGCCTGAATGTCCCCCCTGACGGATCTGATGTCTGTGCCAAGCACCCGTTATGTCACCATCTGTTACAATCAAATTTACACAATTACATCCATCAGTTACAACACTGTCATGAGCAGCTGGGAGATTATCTTTTCACCATTCACCACCTGGTTATGTATGTGTTTAAAGTTAATTTGTTGAACTCAGGAAATATACTTACATCTGTCGGTCTGTCTGCTCACTGTCACCTGGAGTAGAAATGATTTATCTGCAGTCTGATCCCTATTTGAGATCATGCTCTTAGAGGCATGAGTTTTTATACACACTAACAGATACACAAACACACAAACACACGTACGCAAACCCACACATTGACATGAACACATACTTACACACGCACACATATATACACACATATAAACCCACATACAAAACAGACATAAACAAACGCACACTTGCCAATACACAAACACACAGCAATCACGTCAATCCAGCGCCTCTTGTTATATAGTAAATCATATAAAATAACAACAAGTAAAGCAGCTTTACAGAACATAGTAACGGAAAACATAGGACGTTGCGACGACCAGCCTACATCAGTAAACAAATACACAACATACAACATTTACACACGCGGAAGACACTACAGTGACAATTGTAGTGGCTTCTGTTAACCTCATGACGTGAGAGAGAGGTCTTATACCACTTGACAATGTTCATGCTCTGATAGAAAGGAACCTTTTACCACTTGACAATGTTCATGCTCTGATAGAAAGGAACCTTTTACCACTTGACAATGTTCATGCTCTGATAGAAAGGAACCTTTTACCACTTGACAATGTTCATGCTCTGATAGAAAGAAACCCTTTACCACTTGACAATGTTCATGCTCTGATAGAAAGGAACCCTTTACCACTTGACAATGTTCATGCTCTGATAGAAAGGAACCTTTTACCACTTGACAATGTTCATGCTCTTATAGAAAGGAATCTTTTACCACTTGACAATGTTCATGCTCTGATAGAAAGGAATCTTTTACCACTTGACAATGTTCATGCTCTGATAGAAAGGAACCTTTTACCACTTGACAATGTTCATGCTCTGATAGAAAGGAACCTTTTACCACTTGACAATGTTCATGCTCTGATAGAAAGGAACCTTTTACCACTTGACAATGTTCATGCTCTGATAGAAAGGAACCTTTTACCACTTGACAATGTTCATGCTCTGATAGAAAGGAACCTTTTACCACTTGACAATGTTCATGCTCTGATAGAAAGGAACCTTTTACCACTTGACAATGTTTATTTTCTTACAGAAAGAGATCGTTTACCGCTTGACAATGTTTATGTTTTTATGGAAAGAAGTTTTACCACTTGATAATGTTTATGTTCTTATAGAAAGAGATCGTTTACCACTTGACAATGTTTATGTTCTTATAGAAAGAGGTTTTACCACTTGATAATGTTTATTTTCTTATAGAAAGAGATCGTTTACCACTTGATAATGTTTATGTTCTTATAGAAAGATATCGTTTACCACTTGACACTGTTCATGTTCTGATGACACACATCGTCTGTCACGATACTCGGCCAACCACATGAGGACATCCTGAATGGTGATTTTCCCCATGTTGCTACATTCGCCGCCTTTCAACCCTGTGCTCGTGTGTTCGAGGCCTATTCCAGACAGAAAATGTTGTCCTCATTGATCTCTGCTCGCAGGTTAAACCACCCTAAGTGGTTACAGGGAATTCCTGGGTAATAATGGCGGCTGGCGTAACATTGACCACATCATGAATCGAGTGCCGATTAGTAAAATAAATGTGGGGCCAGCATGATATACACATGAAGCTTAGTGTCCCAGAGGTCATGGGTTCAATTCCACATCGAGGTCTGGACTCCCAGGTCAACAAAATCTTAAATGGGCACCGGGACATTTCGTGGGAAGTAAGCGCGGCCAGACGAAACTGATTAGATCCCTCCTGGAATGCCGATTGATCTATAGACACACGGGACTAGAAACTGAGCACATCTCTCATGGAATGTCGATTGATCTATAGACATACGGGTCTAGAAACTGACCAGATCTCTCATGGAATGTTGATTTATCTATAGAAATACGGGTCTAGAAACTGACCAGATCTCTCCTGGAATCTTGATTATCTATAAACATACGGGTCTAGAAACTTACCAGATCGCTCATGTAATGTCGATTGATCTATAGACATACGGGTCTAGAAACTGACCACATCCCCCCTGGAATGCCGATTGATCTATAGACATACGGGTTTCTTACATTACTAAATTAGGTTTGCATTACAGAAATGCGACAATGTTTAAGTAAATACATTGGACTTGTTTTGTAGAAACCTGGCAATGTTTTTGTTACTACATTGGACTTGTATTATAGAAACATCGTGATGTTTATGTCACTACATTAGACATGTATTATAGAAACATGGCAATGTTTACATTCATTCATTCATTCATTCAGTAGCATGTCCTTTGTAGAACTTCACTCCCATAACAACCTTTCGGAAAACCTCTCGATCATAAGCAAGATGTCCCGCGTCTGATACACCCATCTGGAGATCATCCGCCACATCCTGCACCCATCTTCTCTTTGGCTTTCCTCTTCCTCTCTCTGATTACATTACTACATTAAAAAGTTAGCTGCATAGGCTATCCTTACAGGACGTTGCAGTCAACCCAGCATATTAGACTGTTTGCGATCTCTTGGCAAGGTTACGTTCAGTATTTCGCATTGCTTTCTTTCTGAACGACCGACACCCATACCATTTTATAAAAAAATCCAACGCAAAGCGGTCTACTGCCAAATCGCGTGTAGCTGCGTTTCGAACGCTGTACACGGGATCACGAACTGCGTTTCTAACCCCTTCGCCACAGAGTCGGCACATTACTACATTAAACTTGCATTATTGAAACATTGCAATGTTTAAGGTACTACATTAGAACTGCATTATATCAACACGGCAATATTTACGTTACTACATTAGACGTGCATCATAGAAACACGGCAATGTTTATGAAAGGCTACATTTTATATTGGGCACCCAATCTTGAGCTCTCTCAATGGCATATCGATTCCCATCCAGCTGATGTTTGTGTCGGCTATTTCTGTAGCAGCTCGAGGCAACGCCGAGAATTAGAATTCGACGAGTGGCCAGAATCTCAGGCCATTGTCGAGTAGCTAGTTGTTTATGTGATCGCATTGCGATACTTTTGCAACTGGCCTCGAATATTTTTGTATAGTTATACTAAGTGCTTGATTTCGCTTCCTGATATCAGAACAACAGAACTAGGAATATTGAAAGTATATTTATTTCTGGTATCTATCAGGAGTAATTAAACTGATCTGACTATCATATTTATTATCATCATTTGCCCCACCAAATGGCGTCGGTGTTCATGTCTCTGCACAGATCACGATCCTTTGTGTTCTGCATCAAATCTGCTGATGAAATTTTCTCCACTACCATCTCAGTCCTAGCATAATTTATCTAGCTATTGTCTCATTGATCTGTCCAGTTGTCACGATGTTCTCCAATGCTCCTCTTCTTATCACAGGACCAAAAGATGCTGCCTGTCTCTTTCTTACAGAAGTACATAATAGTTTAGTTTCATTAGCCTCTTCCACGCAATAACTGTTAGTTACTCTGGCAGTCCAATGTGCTATCACTACTACTACTACTACTACTACTACTACTACTACTACTACTACTACTACTACTACTACTACTACTACTACTACTACTACTACTACTACTACTACTACTACTTGCTTCTACTGCTGTTACTACTTACTGCTGCTGCTGATACTACTACTACTACTACTACTACTACTACTACTACTACTACTACTACTACTACTACTACTACTACTACTACTACTACTACTACTACTACTGCTACTGCTGCTACTACTACTACTAATATACTACTACTACTATTACTACTAATACTACTACTACTACTACTACTACTACTGCTGCTGCTGCTGCTGCTGCTGCTACTACTACTACTACTACTACTACTACTAATACCCACTACTACTATACTACTACTACTATTACTACTACTACTACTACTACTGCTACTACTACTACTACTACTATTACTACTACTACTACTACTACTACTACTACTACTATTACTACTTCTACTACTACTACTACTACTACTACTATTACTACTACTACTTCTACTACTACTACTACTACTACTACTACTACTACTACTACTACTACTACTACTACTACTACTACTACTACTACTACTACTACTACTATTACTACTACTACTACGACTACTTAGCTCCATAAAATCTGTCACTTCGAGCATTTGCTGTTATTCTACACAACCTTTATGTTTGTGCATGTGCATTGTAAATGTACTTGTTGTTGTGGTTAGTGTTGTTGTTGTCGTTGTTGTTGCTGTTGTCGTCGTCGTTATTATATTAAGTTTTGTCTTAATCAAACACCCCCTGTCTTCTGCCAGATAATCAACTTTCGCAGGTGACGTGAAGGCTATTTGAAAACAACATTCCCTGAGAAATGACATCATAGAGCTTCCCAATAATTGTGATCTCGCCTGGGCCAAACGTCTAATGGGCCATGCCCGCCTATTGATCAGATTTGTGAAGAGTGTTTGTTGGAGAGAGTGTCTTGATATAGGGGGAGTCTCGTGGAATACAAATGTCTTCGTCGTTTTGCTGAATGTATTCTTTCATTAACACCTTATGTCCACATAAATCTATTTGTTATTTCTTATCTACATTCACAGCTGTATATCCGACATTATCACGATGAGTAAAAGACGCAGAAATGCTCATGAAATAGTTTCTTATATGTTCATTAGCACTTACAGACCAGAGAGGAAAGAAACATAAATATTAGTTATCAATTATCAGTTGGGGTATCTTCATTGCACTCCGGACAAGTCCATAGGTGCTCAGATTCCCCCCCCCCCCCCAGCATATGCATCAGCGTCCGGTGGCTAATAGTGCCAGTTCTGTGTTGGTTGACGAGGCACCTCGATTCCCCGATGTACCTCTCGTGTCTGGCCGTGCCAATTCTTACTCCCAAGTCTTTCATCCTGGACAGCGATGTGGATTCACTGACGTAAAAGTCCTCTGTTCTCGGCATAGCTTTAAGGACGTTAATAACATCGGCACGATCCATGGGCTGGCCATCTGCAGGGGGTGCATGGCCAGGCAGTTTATCAGCTCGTTAATTTCCCTCAACTCCCGCATGTCCCGGGTCGAATATGAATTTGACTTTACGGACAACAGACTTCCGCAGCGACTCAGTCCACTGTCTACATACAGGTCCAGCTTCGACCTTCCGAATCATGCTCACTGAATCACTTAGTACACACACGTTGGTATAATGCTGGTATTCTAGCCATAAGAAAGCCTGTGTTACTGCCATCACTTCCATCGCCATGCTGCACGTGGTCATAAATACGAGGAGGTGGTAAATAAGGAAACAATTGAAACCTACGCGGGCACTGATTTTCAACAGCAAAAAGTGTAACTATCATCATCACCATCTTCTTCTACTTTTGCTGGATAGTGTCATTCCGTATGATAATGTTGTTTGTCCATCAAGAATGATGATGACCATTCATTTCATCCAGTGGGGTTGAAGGTGTGGAGCCGTGGGTTCTAAGATGGCTGATAAGGCCTATTTTGGCTCGAAATGTTCTTTGACAATGTGGGCAAAAAATGCTTGACGTCTCTGGAGGAGGATTTCCTGCAGTGGTTTTTCTGTCCTGCCTTTTCTTCACAGCTCTTGCAGTCCTGGTTGCCTCACATATGACTGCACCTTTGCGCAATGATGCACGCCACGAATTTCGGTCTCTGGCTGCAGCCTCCCAGGTGTCATGATGAATTCCAAAAGCATTCAGTGAAATTTTCAGAGTGTCTTTAAAACGTTTCCTCTGGCCACCTTGGGAGCGTTTACCACAACGCAGTTCGCTGTAAAAAATTCGTTTAGGGAGCCTGTGATCTGGCATGCGAGTCAAGTGACCAGCCCAGCGAATCTGATTCTTCATCAGTAGAGTGTGGATACTGGGCATGGAGCTCTTTCTAGGACTTCAGTGTCTGGAATCTTGTCTTGCCATTTAATCTTCAGTAGCTTCCTTAGGCAGACTGTGTGGAAGTGGTTTAATTTCCTAGCGTGTCGCTGATAAACAGTCCAGGTTTCACAAGCATATAGCAGTGTGGATAATACAACTGCTTTGTAGACTTTTAGCTTTGTTTGCAGGCTTATTCCAGTTCTGTCCCATACATTCTTGTACAGTCTGCCAAAGGCTGCACTGGCCTTGGAGATTCTTGCATTCACTTCGTCATCGATTGTGGCAGCTTGTGACACGGTGCTGCCAAGATAGGTGAATTTGTCCACAACACTTAGTCTATGATCATTCACTTTGATATTCGGCACAGTGTGATTATTCCCTGGAGCTGGCTGGTACATAACTACAGTCTTCTCCAAGTTGATATTGAGCCCAAAGTTGACACAGGCATGTGAGAAAGCTGAAACATTATGTTGCATGTCCGCCTCTGAGTTGGCGTATAGAGCGCAATCATCAGCAAACAGGAGCTCTCTGACGGTGCCGCTGTTAATTTTGGTTTTAGCTTTCAGCCTTCTGAGATTGAATAACTTTCCATCCATACGGTAGTTGATGTCTATTCCAATGTCGTCGTTCTCGAAGGCATTCATCAACATGGCTGAAAACATGAGGCTGAACAGTGTTGGTGCCAGGACACATCCTTGCTTCACTCCATTGGTGACAGGAAAGGGTTCAGACAGTTCACCATTTTCCTGTACTCTTGCCTGCATGCCATCATGAAATAGCCGCACTATTTGGACAAACTTTCGTGGACAGCCATATTTTGCCATAATCTTCCACAGTCCTTCTCTGCTGACTGAATCAAAAGCCTTGGTAAGGTCAATGAAAGTGGAGAACATTTCGCAGTTCTGTTCCTGACATTTCTCTTGCAGCTGCCTTGCAGCGAAAATCATGTCAACAGTTCCACGTTCTTTTCTGAAGCCACATTGACTCTCAGGAAGAAGACCTTGATCGAGATGGGCTGTGAGGCGATTGAGAAGAATTCTGGCGAGTATTTTCCCTGCAATTGAAAGCAAGGAGATGCCTCGGTGGTTGTCACAGGATTGGCGGTTTCCTTTACGTTTGTAAAGGTGGACTATTGACGCGTCCTTAAAATCTTGTGGCATGGTCTCGTTCATCCATATGTTTTGTGAAGACTTGGTGAAGCTGCTCTGTTAGGACCGGCCCACCTGCCTTGTATATCTCTGCTGGGATGGAGTCAGGACCAGGTGCCTTGCCGCTGGAGAGTTGCTGGATGGCTTTGTTTACTTCCACTATGGTTGGCAGGTCATCAAGAGTCTCATTGGTGGGAACTTGAGGAAGGCAGTTGATGGTTTCATCATCGAAGAAGGAAGTTGCATTTAAGATTTTGCTGAAATGCTCTGCCCAGCGTTGGAGGATTTCTTTCTTATCGGTGACCAATGTTCCCCCATCTGCACTGAGGAGGGGAACTATGCCTGGTGATGAAGGACCATAGACCGCTTTCAGTGAGTCGTAGAAGTTCTTCATATCGTGTCTGTCAGCAAAGCCCTGAATTTCATCAGCTTTGCTACTCAGCCAGGAGTCCCGCATGTGCCGAAGTTTCTGCTGCACTACTCTCTGAATGTTCTTGAAAGCATCTTTTTTTTATGTTGACTTTGGGTCATTCAAATGTGCCTTGAGGAGAAGATGTTTCTCGGCCAGCAATTGGTTGATGTCTTCGGAATTTTCATCAAACCAGTCTTTATGCTTTCGGGGGGCTGGACCCAGGATTTCCATAGCAGTGTTGTAAATTGTGTCCTTTAGGGCTCTCCATTCTGTTTCTGTATCCTGTTTAGCTTCAGCATTGGGCTTGAGGCGGTCTTCCAGCATATTTTCAAACGACTGCTGCATTTTCTTGCTGTTTAGGCGGGTGACATTTAGCTCTGTTTGTATTTTCGCCCCTTGAGGACGCCGTGGTGGCCTGATGTGGATGTTCATTTTCGAGACAAAGAGACGATGGTCTGTCCAACATTCGGCACCACACATGGATTTTGTCACTCGATGATGTATAATAATGTATATGCACTATATACATACTATATACACTACATAATTATGCACTCGATAATGTATGATAATACATTGTGTTTGATGTCAATTCATTTTCTTCTCAGGCAACCTTTTACTCACACATTAGATCTCACTTGATGTGGGACCACTGATGCGTCGACGCGTCCTCGTCGAGCGTCCTGGGCAACAGGTCCCTTCGGGGTCCTGGCTAAAGACAGTAGGATCGCCGATTCCTCCGAAGTCGGAGAGTGTCTGCCTGTACGGCAAGGAACCACCAGTCTACACACCAATAAGCCAGACATGGGACAACGGATACTCACGCAAACCTCAGTCCGCTATGACATCACACAGATGTTGGACAATAGGATGTCTTCATCCGACATACAGGACTTCACGCTGGAGTTCATAGCCAGCGAAAGCAAGCAGCAAGCATATATATGTCTTTTCTGTCTGTCTGTCTGTCTGTCTGTCTGTCTGTCTGTCTGTCTGCCTTCTCTCTCTCTCTCTCTCTCTCTCTTTCTCTCTCGCTCTCTCTCTCTCTTTCTCTCTCTCTCTTTCTCTCTCTCTCTCTCTCTCTCTCTCTCTCTCTCTCTCTCTCTCTCTCTCTCTAATTAAACTGGATATCACAAATATTTTCTTCTTCTTCTCTCTCTCTCTCTCTCTCTCTCTCTCTCTCTCTCTCTCTCTCTCTCTCTCTCTCTCTCTCTCTCTCTCTCTCTTTCCTGATTTCTCTCAATCTTTCTCTATGCCTTGAAAAAGCACCGGGCTGTGTATACAATCTCCCGATACAATAAATGGGCTCAGAAATGAAAGAGATCACGCACACACCCCCACTGGACTCAACCATGCACATTTCACCCCTGGAGTGCGGCCACTCCTATCCTCTCGAATACCTCTTCTGCAATCGATGCCCGTCGGGGACTGGAGATATAATAAGTGACCCCGGACAGCAGCTGACGGCAGGCGAGGCGATGATACTCAAGGAACCATACAAACCCAGACATGGCGGCATTTTGCCTTCGTCCCGCTAGCTATCTTTGATTTATACATTCAGTGAATGTCTCCAGTGTGATGTAGGTCAACTCAAGTTTTATAAATTTTGCTTCCCGTTTGCTCGTTTTAATTTCAGCGTAGTTCCCACTAGAACACATTTTGCTTGTGGCTTAGCTTTACATTTTACCAGTGTTCCACGCTCTCAGGCGAATTCACTACTACCCCTGAGGTATTTGTAATTTGCTTCTTTAAGTAAAGGACGAGAAATCAACGTTTACATCCAACTGTCCAATATTCACTGAAAGCTGCGTTATTTCTGCACCTTTTCTTTGGAACGCATGGACTGTTTCGATATTTAGCCTTTAAAAAAAAAAAAAAAAACAACCAGAACAACGGTAGGGCACACCTGTCTGATGACACTGTTGTCTTGTGTTCGATTCTCCATTGCGGTCTGGATATTACATCAGTGACCTGAGCTCTCAGCTCTCAAATGTGTACTAGGACATTCCCTAGGAACCAAGGGAGTAAAGATGGTCTGTCTTATATTAACCACATTACTCATCGAGTACCGATCACTCTAAACCCATGCTACTACTCTATAACTATTATCAACATGTACCCGCTGCATCTATTTCTGGATGTCTCGTCATAAGCTGGCGGCAAAAGGCTGAAGCAGAGAAGATAACGGCGAGAATAAAGAATTGAAATCAGATGAAGATGATGATAGCGATATTGAAGAAAAATGAACTGTCTATCTGATTTAGTTTATGCCTGACAGTCTATGTGTTTGTCTGTCTGTCTAATTTTCTGCTGTCCATCACTGATTGCCTGGCAGTATATCTATTCTTATCTTTCGTCTAAAATATTACTATAGAACTAATCTAATTATCTAATAGAACTATTAGACTAGAAAATATGAGAGGAATCACCATGGGCAGGAGGAGGGGGGGGGGGGCATAACATCAATAACATTAGATATGCGGATGATACAGTATTGATTGCAGACAAAGAGCAGGATCTGCAACATTTAGTAGATGCGGTTGTTGCACAAAATGAATAACTAGGGTTAAAATTACATTGTAAGAAGGCGCAAATTATGGTCGCCTCGAAGAAGAAAGAAATAAAGCAATGTAATATAATGATAAATGGGAATAGTCTTGAACAAGTGAATCGGTACAACTACCCTGGAACAATCATAATGTCTGATGGGAGGTGAATTGAAAAGATTAGAACAAGCAATAATCGGTATGGTAAAAGTAGCCTTTTGCAAGACGGAAAACATACTCACTAATTTCAATAACGAAGACACAGACCACAGATTGTACGATTTATTGCCTGGCATATTTCGCTGCATCTCGTCAGGCACATACTGCAGAAGTCACACAACAAAGAGTAAAATAACTAGATACATCGTTCAAACTGAAATATACACATGTTCGCACAGCAACATCAATTGTTTACCATGGTAATTTTAAATTGACTAACATGTCTTTCTGTTTGCACAGAATTGGCCTATGTAGATGAATCATTAGGGCTTCTGTAAACTTTAACAAACGACTATTTTATGTAGCAAACAACACGCGAAAAGTGCTGTCTCTATCAATTACATGACCGGTTTCCAAGACATGACGTGCAATGGACGACGCCGGAAGATTATAATTGTGGTGTGTCAGCCTTTCCATGATCCCATCCCTGTGTGTAGGCTAATATCTTCTCAATCCAGTTTGGTATGTGTTCAACAACCCTGCTGTGTAGCTGCCACTCTGCTCTGCCGGCTAATAAAAATTAATAAAATAATAATACATAACTAATAAAATGATGTCATTTGCAATGAGAAAAAGTGTGGAAGTGCTACATAGAAACTGTACTTTTGTATGGATGTGAAACGTGGACGATGAGCAGACAAGTAGAAAAATATCTAAGGGCAGTGAAAATGTGGTTTCTGAGGAAAATGTAAAGAATGCCATGGACAGACAGAAAAACTCATGAACAAGTCCTACAAGAAAGAAACGAGAACCCTAAATTGATTAGAGAAATTAGATGTAGACAGTCAAATATTTTTGGTCACGTTATGAGAATAAATAATTTAGAGAACTTGGTGATAACGGGCAAGAATGAGGGGAAGAGAACAAGGGGAACGCAGAGAGGTAAATATCTGGATAGCTTGACCACATGGCATAGTGGGGACAAGAACACAGAGTTAATCCACGACTCTGGTGATCGTCTAAAATCGCAGTACATTACCACCCACGCTTATCGGCATTGCGAATAATGATGATGATTAATGACCTAAAACTCCAATCCCTGTAATAAACAGGAATATTAACCGAAGCACAAAACAACAACAGCCGGTAATGTGTCTTCTTGCATGTTTACAGTTTTAGACTACATGCAGCCAACAATTCCACCCAAGCAAATATGTCGCTACAAGAACTCTTGCCAACAATACGATCTATACGTC
>JACEFZ010021135.1:85000-122500 GCA_014155875.1 Cepaea nemoralis | reverse complement strand
TCTGTGTGAGTGGACAATGACTGTGATGTGGCTAATCAATGATCTTCTGTGTGAGTGGACAATGACTGTGATGTGGCTAATCAATGATCTTCTGTGTGAGTGGACAATGACTGTGATGTGGCTAATCAATGATCTTCTGTGTGAGTGGACAATGACTGTGATGTGGTTAATTCATGATCTTCTGTGTGAGTGGACAATGACTGTGATGTGGTTAATCCATGATCTTCTGTGTGAGTGTACAATGACTGTGAGGTGGCTAATCAATGTTCTTCTGTGTGAGTGTACAATGATTGTGATGTGGCTAAACAATTTTCTTCTGTGTAAAACGTGTGTGCATGTGAATGGTTGAGCACGTATACGTGTATGAGAGCTTGTATGTATGTGTGAAGGCATGTGTGTGCGTGTATTTATGTATGAGTCTACGTGTTTCTCGTGTGTGTGTATGTGCGTGCGTGCTGGTGTGCTGGCTTGCCAGCGTATGCGCGAATGTGTGTATGCTCATATTGGCGTGTTATGGTGTGTGCACGTATAAATGTACAAATGTGTGTTTGTCTGTGTGTGTGTGAGTGTGTATGTGTGTATGTGCGTATGTGTGTGCGTATGCTGTATTCCTACACACTGTATATGTTGGCGACACCTAGCTCCCTACGTAACATAAACAACCCTACAACTATACAGCCTGGCTGTGAGGTCTATTTCCCAAACATAACCCTAGCTCTCCAGACAGAAAATAGCAAACATTCCAGTTGTTATTAGAATCGTTGCCCGAGTCGTTCCCCTTGCTTTGAAGTGAACAAACAGTCAGGTTCAGTCATGGCTGAGGTAGACATTTCTCTTGCCATGGCAATATAATCAAAGATGTCTCTGAGATTTAGCAGCGTCTCCGGTGCGCTACCTTCACCCCCACACGGTGATAAATGGTTGCATTTCATATGCTAACGGCCTTGTTTATTTTCTTCAGAGACCGCACTGGATATCATAAATACAGACCGTATCGACACTTGATGGTCTTGTTGATTTCAAATCTGAAATTGTGTTTACCTACAGATAGATAACACTTGCTTCAGTGTTATTTTTATTATTTCTTACATGATGCATCAGTAGGCGTCTCCGCCGTGACATGGTGGCTTGGCTTTCTTCTGCTCTGGATGTGGGATAGTCATTCTCCTACAATGCCCCACCCTGAGATGTATCTTTGTTTATTATGCCTCACTTGAAGTGGCTCAAAAATCGCTAGAGATTTACACAATTCAATTAGATCCGTTAATTGCGACAATACAAGTTCAGATTAAGTAAAATATGAGGCGCGTATTCCATTCCAGTGTTTCTACAACTTACTTCAGGCAGTCTATGTGTTGACATGTGGGGAAAAGTTTAGCTATAAGTCCAACTGTGTGTTGTTGACATGAGATGTTGGCTATATATATATATATATATATATATATATATATATATATATATATATATATATATGTGTGTGTGTGTGTGTGTGTGTGTGTGTGTTTATCGCATCATATCATATGACCGAAACAGATGATGTAAAGACTTGACCTTAGAGATAAGAAAAGGTTAAAGGGCAGACGATGTATGGACTTGGTGTGCGACGACTGCGCCTTTGACCGACCGCACGCAGCATTCGGGGATCTGGCTAACCTTCACAGGAATATAGTACGATACCCAACTTCCTGATGAGGTGGGTACCTGGTTGCTGTTCTTTTATTTCAACCTGGTGATGGTTTGTGCCTATAGTGGGTACATATGTGGTTACAAATATGGAAGTTACCAGTGAATGCTGAAGGATCTCACCTTTCTTCAGCAGCAAAGAGTGAAAACCTTATTTCAGCCACCGACCACTCAGAGCTCAACTGTTCCACTAAGAACTGCCATAGCACATGCTGAGTATACACATATTAACACTAGATACCAGGCGACCCGCCAACTGCCAATAGCAGTAAACCTTAGCGAGGTCTGCACGAGAGCAGAAGAATTCATAAATATGTTTCAAACGAACATTCAACCAAACTATCAGTCTATTAGGCCAGAACCTTAGTGTGTGTGTTACAACGGAGAACTACAGATACTGAATATACTTCATTATACTATTAGAAAGTGTGTTGGTTCGGGACATAACCATTACTCATATCAACCCAATCATCCATTATTATTCTTCGTGTAACGTGTTACGAAGAGTTACTGTTATATTTTATCATATTTATGTGTGTGTAACGGTGTTACATATTGAGTTGATAGTGCTACTGCGCTATCGGAGGGCTCCGCCATTTAGTAATAGGAGAGCTTTGTGGCAGGAATAATTCTAGTCTTCAGTTCTACAAGTGTGAGCATCCTTTTCTCTGACGGCAGTGCCTTTCCTGTGCTCTCTTGGCCTTCTATCTGAAAACCTGTCCTGATCCCTTTGTGTAATCCTAAGAGATTGTCAGATCCAGTTCAACAAGGTGTCTTGTGAGCCTTTTCTGGTTTTCATTTAGTAGTCGGCAACCACTAGTTGGGGATATCTATCTCCCAACTCACCTTACCACTAGTTGGGGATATCTATCTCCCAACTCAACTTACTACCCCACAATTGGGTTGCTCTTCCGGGATCTTATAATTATAAATTTGCATATTTGCAATAAATATCATCATGTTCCCAACCCTAGCAAACACAAATCATCGTTTGGGAAAAGTATTATGATTTCAAAATTTAAAAATAATTGAATTATTGAATATTAAGATATTAGTTCTATAGAAACATTAGCTTTGACAATTGGTTGTTTACTGTTTTCTATATGCATGCGACTAACAAATGTTACATTTCAGTTAGTGAGCTTAATTAGCTAAGCTTATTCTTCTTGCCTACTCAGTCTTTAGTAACTATCTATTGGTATTAACAATAAGTATATCTTACCTACTGTTACCAGAAGCACTACTTTAGAATGGCAGAGGCAGCTAAACTCAGTGCACAGTTTTTAGAAACAGTTAAACGGTGTGGTCTCTCTAACACAGAAGTAGCGAAGTATCTGCCAGATGAATATAAAAGACATTAAAAGATGAAAATGGATGAAGAATTTTCATAGAAAAAGCTACAGGCTGAAATAGACAACAAAGAGAAAGATCACCAGCATGCTATCGAACTACAGAAGAAAGTGAACATGAACTTAAAAGAATTGAATTAGGAAGAAGTTCAACAGCTTCAACCTCGTCCAATACCAACATGATAGCAGAAGAAATTACAGAAGCATCTTCTCTTCAAACAGGTGCCATGGCTGTTATACTAGATCCATTTTATGAACACAGTGACTCTTAGGAAGCTTATCTACATAGATTCCAGAAAATGTGTTCCATGTGTGATTTGGACGAGAGCAACTGGTGTATACAATTATCTCAAGTCTTGCAAGTCATTTCTGGCTTTCTTTTAGTAGTTGGCAACCACTATTTGGAGATATCTATCTTCCAACTCAACTTACCACTGCACAAAGATACAGAGTCGATAAGAGTGCTGGCACTTAACTTTCACTGTACTGATGCCGAGGTTGCGGGTTCAACCCCTACACCGGTCAGTTGGACTAAAATATTGACTTCTCGTCCTTCATTTGGGGACGTAAATTGTACGTACCTCAGAAGTCGCAGTGGGTTTACCTCATGGCGAGGGACACTAGTAAGAGGGACAGCTAGACCACTAGCGAAATTAAGTCCAGCGTTTACTACGCTTGAGTATATAGCGAGCGAACGGAAAAGGGGAGGGGGAGGGGGAAATCATTTATTATCAATGACCATAGAACACTGAATCTCTCTACTTGTTTCAGTGTCCTTTGACTGAATGTCAACGTTGTAACTGCCGACCCGAGTGTCCTCTGACTAAATGTCAATATTGCAACTGCCGAGCCGACAGTCGCGTGTTTGAATCTACACCAAGGCAGGTCTTGAACTGACATGGGATACCAGTCGACACAGCCTAAATGGGCACCAGGATATGGATTGGGAAGTAAAGGTGGTCGGCACATGTTTACTATTTAAGCCATGGTCTATACAAATATGGCGACAGCACTCCGAGTGGCAGAACATAGCCTTTTAATTGTTTGTTTTTAATATTTATTCCCGCTGTGGTGAAAGTTTTACCAACGCAATTCACAATTAGCATTCTCGCTTACCATGTTTGGAACACAGCTGTGGGTAGTTTGAAAGCAGACCGCCTTGCGTTGGTTTTCATGAAAAAGTATAAGTACCGGTCGTTAAGAAAGCAATAGCAAACTACTAAACCTAAACTTGCTAAGAAATCACAAACAGCCTCAAAAATGCTGCAGTTGACTGCAACGTGTTGTAAAGGATATGCAGCTAACTTGAACTTGTTACTATTTATAATACGCTTTAGATACGTCAAGTACATCTATCAGATACTGTTTTGAGGTTGGATGTATGCATGGAAAAGCAATCTTATAACAGATTCGCTGAGATCCACACAAAAAAAAATCACATGTGGGTTTTTCTAGACGTTGAAAGAAGAAAAGCAGCGTGTATACGTGTGTATGCGTATGTGATTTTTCCCTCGAACTAGTGTGTATGTCAAATACATCTGATTGTAAGATCTTATTCTTCCTACATTTCCTCGAGTAAATCCTAACATTCTTCAGTATTTATAATTAATATGACAGCGTCAAGATTTATAAATGAGCTGTTTTCTCATCCCTTCTACTGCCCGTTTATAGAAAGTAGAATCGCTGCCATTGGCTGGCATCGATTTTCCGGTTCAATCAGCGCTAATGATACTTCTGTCCCATATTGCTATCTTCTGTGTCCAGATTACAGTACTCATCGTTGCCAAAACGATTGTTATTCGTCTGACGGAATCTCACGTGACACTGCTGGAGCAATCATTACCGTCTGACAAGAGACGCGCTGTAGCATTGTGTCTCGTTAATGTTATTGATTTCATCTTCCTCCTCCCCCTCCTCCTCCTCCTCCTCTTCCTCCTCCTCTTCCTCCTCTTCCTCTTCTCCTCCTTCTCCTCCTCCTCCTTCTTTTTTCTTCTTCTTCTTCTTCTTCTTCCTCTTCTTCTTCTTCTTCTTCTTCTTCTTCTTCTTCTTCTTCTTCTTCTTCTTCTTCTTCTTCTTCTTCTTCTTCTTCTTCTTCTCCTTCTTCTTCTTCTTCTTCTTCTTCTTCTTCTTCTTCTTCTTCTTCTTCTTCTTCTTCTTCTTCTTCTTCTTCTTCTTCTTCTTCTTCTTCTTCTTCTTCTTCTTCTACTGTCATATTGAGACCTGACAGATAACCACCAGATAAAGGTTCAGTAGCAAGGAACATTTAACTCTCTGTCAGCCCAACAATATAGCTCACAACCATCAGATAACAGTCCAATAGAAAGGAACATCCAACTATATAGCACCCCCCACAACATAGCTCACAACCATCAGATGATGGTTCAATAGCAAGGAACATTCAAGTCTCTAACAGCCCAACAACATAGCTCACAACCATTAGATAATCGTTCAGTAGCAAGGAACATCCAACTCTATAGCAACCCCACAACATAGCTCACACCCACCAGATAATGGTTCAATAGCAAGGAGCATCCAATTCTATAGCAACCCCACAACATAGCTCACAACCTCCAGATAATGGTTCAATAGCAAGGAGCATCCAATTCTATAGCAACCCCAAACATAGCTGTCACCCACCAGATAATGGTTCAATAGCAAGGAGCATCCAATTCTATAGCAACCCCACAACATAGCTCACACCCACCAGATAATGGTTCAATAGCAAGGAGCATCTAATTCTATAGCAACCCCACAACATAGCTCACATCCACCAGATAATGGTTCAATAGCAAGGAGCATCCAATTCTATAGCAACCCCACAACATAGCTCACAACCTCCAGATAATGGTTCAATAGCAAGGAGCATCCAATTCTATAGCAACCCCACAACATAGATCACAACCATCAGATAATGGTTCAAAGCCAAAGAACATCCAACGCTCCAGCTGCTGGACTAACAGCAAACAATGTTTATGTACCTCGTCTTATATCGACTGTGTTGGGGCATCGATGCAACCATAATGTTGTTTGTTACCAAACACAGCGACTGCCATCGCCAGCACTAACTTTACTTTCCTACAATGTTTCACGCGCGGGGTAATCAAGAATGGCGGAAACTCAACAGACGATCGCCGTGGGAGCAGACAGGACCCTGTCAGTGTTTGAATGTGATTCACGTAGTGTTTATTACTGCCGATCGGTCAGTCTGTTGCCGAGTCCTTATGTCTCACATGACAGTCTCGTCCCGTTAGGTGTAGTCATATCGTTTCAAGAAATATTTTTATCCCAAACTCTAATCGGTGATTTTATAGTCATAATGGTGTCGTGTTTATTTTGTTTCCCCCATTCAAAAACTACCCGCACGATCCATCCATTATGTGCCAAGTCGATAAGCGTGGGCGGTCATGATTCGCAATTTCACTCGATCACCTGAGTCATGGATCAGATCAGTGTTCGACCAAGTCACGTGGTCATACGATCCAGACTTCTCCTTGTTCTCTTCTCTTCCTACACAGATACACGACGCTTCAATAAAATAAATTGTGCATTTTCTTTACACGTTGTAATGGTCGAGACAAGAACACGGAGCTGATCCACAACTATGGTGATCGCGTGGGATGGCGAAACATGACCGCCCACGCTTATCGGATTGGCACACGATGATGATGTCCTTTAGAGGACGTTGTGATCATCATCAATCGCATGTTGATTTTCTAGACAATTTTACGTTCGATAGTTTGAAATTATAGTTCTACATAGAACCAGTTTTGCTATATGGCAGTGAATCTTGGAATGTAAATCAACAAATTAGGAAGACTTGGAAGCAACATAGATGAACGAACGAACGAACGAACGAACGAACGAACGAAAATCTTTATTTTCAAAGGGTTAAGAATTGGGCATGCAGTCCTGTCTGACATTCTGCCCTTCTTCTCAATTTCCTCTCATACATTCTTTCATTCAACATCACTTATGAAGCAATTTTTAACAACAAAAGACCAATAGCATTGTAACGCATGAAAAATAATCAATAACAAATGACTCACTGAGGCAATGTTTAACATGGGCATTATAAATACCTAAGGAAGGTGTAACGTGCCATACATAAGAAAATGTTTTTTTATTAGTTGTCGTTTGAGATAATTTACCATTATTATTGTCTTTTTTCTGTTTTTGTTTATGGGGACATGTAGTCTGTACTGAGGAAGTGTTCAAACAGGTTGAGAATGTATGTATAATGATTGGTGGTGTCTTTGAATTCTTGTGGAAGATTGTTCCACAACTGAGCGGCAGAGTATGCTAAGCTTGTTTTATATAAGTCTATCCTAGGTTTAGGGACATGAAGTATATTTAGTCGTTCGTTATATTTAAACAATGGCCAAAGGTAGCTTGGAGCATTTTGAAATAGGATTTGGTGAATTAGTTTGGCCTTATTAAAAAAATAGTCATTTGTGGAGTGGCAGTAACTGAAGACGTTTATTTAGGTTAGAGTT
The DNA here is from genome assembly GCA_014155875.1 of Cepaea nemoralis. Taxonomy (NCBI): domain Eukaryota; kingdom Metazoa; phylum Mollusca; class Gastropoda; order Stylommatophora; family Helicidae; genus Cepaea; species Cepaea nemoralis. The sequence continues at coordinate 114,975 of JACEFZ010021135.1, read as the reverse complement.
GTCGGTAAGCTTTTCACTATTAATTAAGCGCACTGCCCTTTTCTGGATTGAATTTAGGCGTTTTGTTATTGATTTGGAGCATCCATCCCAGATTGTGGAGCAATAATTAATATGTGTTTGTGTATGGGAAGTATAGAATATCTTTCTTGTGTTTTCGTCAAGGACATTTTTAATCTTGGCAAGTTGGTACACTTTTTTGGCTATTTGTTTAACGACAGCATGAACATGTGAGTTAAAGGTTAGATTTTGATTTATGATAAGACCCAACCTGTTCCAAGGACTTGTACTTTCCCGCATCGAGTATGCCCTGGCCATCCTCACTGTCAGCCCTACACAGATTGGAAGACTTAAAAAGGTACAAAACGAAGCCATGCGCATCATTTTGGGCTGCACGAGAGACACCAGCTGTGTAGCAATGAGATACCTCCTTGACTTCCCGACAATGGAACACAGGATCAAGATCTGGAGAGCTCGTGCATACTTAAAAATAAGTGCAGATGAGCAGCACCCTCTGCATGACGCTATATTCAGAGAAAAGGGTGACAGGCTAAAGAGGGGCAAATCATGGATGGGTCGGGCGGAAGATGTCGTCAGACAGGTCTGCAGTCTTACCAGTATCAACCCCGGCAAGGAATGGGTGCCGGTGCCTCCAGCCTTTAAGTGCACTTTCTCCTGCATTATCACACTTGACAGACGGTGCAGAGAGCAGAACCCTGCCGCTGTCAATGCAGAGGTTAACGCGCTCATCTATGAACACTCAGATAGCCCCGAAGTGCTCATCTATACAGATGGATCTGTTGTAAAGCAGCAGAGAAGTGCGTGGGCATTTACAGCCCGTTCAGCGGGCCGAACCGTTCAAGAATCCAGTGGTGCCCACTCTATGACCACAAGCAGCATGACGATGGAGGTGATGGCAGTTACACAGGCTTTCATATGGCTGGAATCACAGCATTATACCAACGTGTGTGTACTAAGTGATTCAATGAGCATGATTCAGAAGGTCGAAGCTGGATCTGTACGTAGACAGTGGACTGAATCGCTGCGGAAGTCTGTTGTCCGTAAAGTCACCTTCATCTTCGTCCCGGGACATGCGGGAGTCGAGGGAAATGAACGAGCTGACAAACTGGCTGGCTCTGCACCCCCTGTAGATGGCCAGCCCATGGATCGTGCCGATGTTATTAACGTCCTTAAAGATTTGGCGAGAACAGAGGATTTTGACGTCAGTGATTCCACATCACTGTCCAGGATGAAAGACCTGGGAGTAAGAATCGGCACAGCCAGACGCGAGAGGTACATCGGGAAAACAAAGTGCCTCGTCAACCAACACAGAACTGGCACTATTAGCCACCGGACGCTGATGCATATGCTGGGGGGGGGGGGGGTGGAGGATCTGAGCACCTATGGACATGTCCGGAGTGCAACGAAGATACCCCAACTGATAACTGATAACTGATACCCAGTGCCTTGTGCTCGGTTACACTTTCTATAGGCATGATACCTATGTGCAGCCTTAGAGTTCTCTGCGAGTTTAGCGTGTGAAGTCTTTGCCTGGTTCCTATTAACATAGATTGTGTTTTAGAAATGTTAATTTGCATGCGGTTTGCATGACTCCAGTTAACTACATTATATATTTCCTGATGCAAGGATAATTTCAGCACATTACGATCAATAGCGTTCGTATATACTGTGCAGCCATCTGCAAATAGATCGCAGGACGATGACAGATATAAGGTAAGATCATTTATATAAATGGCTAATAACAGAGGGCCGAGAATAGATCCCCGAGTTACTCCAATATTAATGGTAATGGCTTGAGATAAAGATTTATTGTGTGATACTACTTGTTTTCTGTCTAATAAAAATTATTTTATTAATGTCACTATATTAAAGCTTACTTTCATTGTTTCTAGCTTTTTTTATTAGAATATTATGATTTATCATATCGAATGCTTTTCTAAAGTCTATAAACACCGCTCCACATAGAGTATTGTTGTTAATATTTTGATGCCAGTTTTCTATCATGTTTGTTAGGGCCGTTTGACAAGAATATTGTGGCCGAAATCCTGACTGATTGTCAACTATTAGTTTGTGGCGAACTAAGTGCTCTAGTGTTGTTTTGTGGATGTGCTTTTCTAGCGGTTTGGATAGTGAGGATAATATGGAAATTTGCCTATAATTACTCTTGAGAAGATCGTCTAGAGAAGCAGCTTTTAAATGAGGATACACGTTAGCGATTTTAAAGGCTGATGGGAAGAGACATTTGGTGAGATATTGATTATATATAAAAGTTAGTGACTCGCAGATCGCCGGTGCAGCATGGCGAAGGATCCGATTACTGATTCCATCTAGTCATGATGAGTTATTGTTTTTTTAGATTACTGAAAAGCGTACATACTTCAGTGGTCGTCATCGGCGGTATGTTGGAGGGAATGTCTCCATAGCATTTGTTTTCACAGTATGATGATAATAAAGATATATCATGAGGCGCATCTGGTATTGCAGCCTTCAGCTGTTTTATGTCGGACTGAAAGAATCTATTGAATTGATCACATGTAACCTGATTTTATGGTAATGACTGTGATGATTTGTGATTGTTTGTCAAGGTATTAATTGTTTTCCATATATCTTTAGTGTTGGCGTTATCTATTATTAAGTTCTTAAAATAGTTTTTCTTTTCCTTTCGAATAACATATTGAACTTTGATTCTCAGACTACGGTATAGGTGTAGTTCATGAGACGAATGGTGCGAATTCCTTGGATGCCAGAGTAACTAATCACGACTGCCTGAAAGACACTAATGAAACTATAGTATCCCCTATAGAGGGGAGTCTCTGTGGCGAAATGGTCAAGCCCTTTGACTCGTGCTCCGAAGGTTGTGGGTTCGATTTCGGGCCGCACCCTTCGGTTTACGAGTTAAATGTATCGGAGACTCCTGCGGGTCGTCGCTAAAAGCTACGGAGTTCGTGCTTTGTACGACGCCTTCCGTGCTACGGAAAGAGACCGAACCATATGGGATAAAACCCGGTGCAATGAAGTCGAACCTGTCGACTTTTTTGAAACTATAGTATGTCCAGAAATGAATGCCGTCATTCACGATCAATTATTTTGAAAACTGTCTGTTGCATCGTTATGAAATTTTTCCTGCCGTCTTATATTTACCCGCACCCAAGGAATATGCCTTTGATAGGTCCAAAAGCAACTTAAATCATCGAAAACGGCGAAATTTCTTTGATGTGTGAAAAACTAGTGATTTCTCGCTAACAAACTTGTTTTTACAGTAATGAATGCCCCGCCAATTGAAATGACGACACAAGGCGTATCCGGATTCGTATGGGAGTGGGTGCAATAAAAGAAGTAGCTTAAAAGTCGACAGGGTCGGCTGTATTGCACCGGGTTTTTATCCCATATGGCTCAGCTTCTTTCCGCACCGCGGAAAGCTTCGCACAAAGCACGAACTCCGTAGCTCCAGCGACGACCCTCGGGAGTCTCCGAAAAAATGCACTCGTGAAATGAAGGAAGCGGCCCGGAATCGAACATACAACCTTCGGAGCCCAAGTCAGACGGCTTGACCACTTCACCACGGAGAATCCCGAGAGGGGTGCAATGTGTAATATTAGTAAAGACAGGAGAATTTACAGAGGCATGGGGTAAATAATTTGTAAATTGACAGGAAAGAAGAAGGAATATATTTCTTACCTTATTTTTCATTTCCTTCTTGTTTCTTCAGCTGCTGGTTAATAATGTGTACACAAGTATTCATGTTAGCTTTTTATATTGAGTTCGTGAAAGCTTCCAAATAGCTGTGCGTTAATGTGCGTATGGAGTGACCAGAAATGAATACCGCAATTTAGTCATCATGTTTCCATTTTTAAGGATCTGTTCAGCTAGTCTGTGTAGTTTGTTCGCACGTACACATGGGTGACAGACCCGCTTTGAGTCTTCGTGAAAGATTGTCTACTCTGCTGTTTACCGTTCAGAGACGGAACATGATTACCTGTTTTGCACTATGAAAATAGTTGTTAGTGTCTCTGCAGTGGGCTTTCTTCTTAATGACCAAGATGTTCGTCCTCTTTTCATTGAAGTTTATAGATTGATTCGTATGCACGTGTGGTGTCCCCTAATTTGACAACGTGTTTGCTCTCACGTTTCTTGTTATACCACAATATGTCAGTTTCCTCCGCAATATTACTCTTCTGTTGATATTCAATGCGTTTAGTGTGTGTGTGTGTGTGTGTGTGTGTGTGTGTGTGTGTGTGTAGTTTTTTTCAATACCAGTTGTTTGTCACCGCTGAGGGCTTGCGGAATTGAAAATTCATCACTGTGGAATATAAACTGTTGCCATTGACATTGTCAGGGTCTTGTTTTACACTAACAATTGCTCGTGTTCTCTAACAGGAGTGAAACAATCATACACAACGAATGATTGTACTCAAACACACGGCGACATAACTGAAACACTTTAATCACACTTCTCAACGGCATTCATTGAATACTGCGCTCACAATTAGCTTCAATGCCATTTACAGTTACATACATACAATATACAAGTTCCATAAATGCATGGAATAAATCACTCACTCAGTCTCTAAATCAACTCTACACAGCATACAGGCTTTCTTCCATCAAGCATAGAACAATACGTGCAACACTTACACTCATGTCCGTCCAGTCTCGAAGTCCTAGGCCGTCTGTGCCACCAGCGATGGTCTCTCGTTGGCCCTGCTTTCAATCCTCGTTCGCTTCGTGCGGCACGCTGACCACTGGCCATCCACTGCTGTTATTCGAGTTCACGGTCGTACTTGGTCGTCGCTAAAGGCGATGGCGATGGAGATTCGGAGATTCTGACAGACATTGTGCTGATGCTGTAATGTTTAGGGCCTGCAATTCGTCTGAATAGTTAGAGAAAAATATCCCAGTAAGTGTGCACGTGGATTAAGATCTGCGATCTGCTCAGACCTTAATCTTTGTCGAACGATTCCAGTAGGTTGATGACTGCTCTCGATTGCATAAAATTCAATCCATCTTTTCTCCTATAGTCCTCTTCCTCTTTCAACACATGGTCCTCACATTTTCCCAGTAACTTTTATCAATATGTAATAGCGCGGACTGGATTAGTATCTTGACGTCAGGCAATTTTTTGAATATAGTATTGTCAGCCGTCACCTGTCCTTTAATTTTAGCCCACACAAGTTCTATAGGGTTAAAATGAGAGTGGTACGGCGGAAGTCTCAAGCACCCATGACAATGCTCTTCTATTAACTTGTGGATTTGATATTTCTTGCTTTTTGGCGTCTGTTTTACAAGGGACAACAATTCTAGCTAGAAATACCTTTCTGGAAATGGTATGTTTTCCAGTCGGAGCCATATCTTTATTGCTCCCTTTGTGCTCGATGCTGTAGGTATTTTGTCTTCTTGGGCAACAACATTGATATCATGCATTGTCCAAAATTGGACACAACGGTCTATCTAGGGATGGAAGCAGAGTATTCTCGAGCCAATCTCTAAATACATTACCATTCATCTTATTATGATAATCCCTATTGTCTGGATGCTTTGATACGAACACGAGCCCATAATTCTGTTGTAAGCCATTATGCGTATTACCAGCATCGGCCATGACCAAAAGCTGCCCTGTACTACTGGGCACATATCGCTTTATCTGTCCATCCACTGATTGCCATTCCTTATCACTTGTGTGGTGCGCATTGATCCACATTTCATCCAAATACACTATGCCATAATTCTTTGCGCATTTCCCTTATTTCACGTAGGTATCTGCTTCTCGTGGCTCCTAAATGCGGTTGCTCACATAGAATATTTCTACCTCCCTTGTACTTTCTAAAAGTGAAGATAATGTCCTTATAATTTTCCACAAAGTTGTTTTGGATAGCTCTATGTTATTGTTCTTTCTCAACCAAACCCTAAGTTTTCTTACAGTCACTGTTTCTTTGGCATCCAGCATTTTTATAATGCTGGATAATCCTGGATATACAATCCAAAATCTTTATAATTTTAGGAGTCTCCGTGGCGAAGTGGTCAAACCTTTTGACTCGGGCTCCAAAGGTTGTGGGTTCGATTCTGGGCCGCATCCTTCGATTCACGAGTTAAATTTTTCGGAGACTTCTGTGGATCATCGCTAGAGCTGCGGAGTTCGTGCTTTGTGCGATGCTTTCCTCGCTGCGGAAAGCGACCGAGCCATATGAGATAGAACCCGGTGCAATGAAGTCGACCCTGCCGACTTTTAAGAGACCTTTTAAAGCATTTTTATAATAGCTCTCCTTATGACATCTTTGTCAAAGCTGTCTACAATAACCTTTCTACCTACCGTTTGGTTATTGCGTGGTGGTTTATTTCCAGATTCTTGCACCCATCGACGAAATGACCGTTTACTCAAACCCAATGCATGCACTGTTCCTTTTTCGGAATTCGTAATAGTATAAAACAGTTTCCTGCGATCAGCTCCTTGACAGAAATATGTGTACAACTTCATAGCGATGCTTTGAAGTGTATACACAATTTCGCATTAAACCCCATTAAAAGATATTAACACATTTCAATGTTAGCGATAAGTGGTAAGATTTAAATTTAAAAAAAAAACACACATATTAATCAGGCTTCGTGAAATAACCCACATTTTGAGACACCTCTGAACAGTTCCAGTTTAAACAACGCGGGGTTCTTAGCATAAGTCCAATCCCGTGAAACACGTAAAATATTCAACATTGAACGCTGATTGTCTGGCTACGCTGTAATACATTTAAAATTATGAACTTCATCGCGGACCCGTAAATTATATACCGCATATAAACAAACTTTGAAATCTGCTGTAAAATCTCCAGAACAAAATTTTTTTGTTGGGTGGACATAATGATAAGGTTATATGCTAAATCTCATCATTTTCCTTCAGTTGGTTACTGAGATATGGAATTTTATATTGGGACAGACAAAAATAAACACACTACTATAGACCATTATATACAACAATAAGAAAGAGACCAACAGCTGGATGAATTGAGACGGTGGCATTGAGGAATATGATTAGTAGAGTTGATCGAGAACACCGAATACCGAGATATGTGTAGAGCCATGAACGCCTACGCCTGCTGGCACATGCTGATGATGATAATGATGATGATGATGATGATGATGATGATGATGATGATGATGATGATGATGATCTTTAAACTGCTTTCTGAACAAGAAGGCAAAGTTTACGTCCATGTGTCCAGTATAGGAACAAGAAGGCAAAGTTTACGTCCATGTGTCCAGTATAGGAACAAGAAGGCAAAGTTTACGTCCATGTGTCCAGTATAGGAACAAGAAGGCAAAGTTTACGTCCATGTGTCCAGTATAGGAACAAGAAGGCAACGTTTACTTCCATGTGTCCAGTATAGGAACAAGAAGGCAACGTTTACGTCCATGTGTCCAGTATAGGAACAAGAAGGCAAAGTTTACGTCCATGTGTCCAGTATAGGAACAAGAAAGCAACGTTTACGTCCATGTGTCCAGTATAAGAACAAGAAGGCAACGTTTACGTCCATGTGTCCAGTATAGGAACAAGAAGGCAACGTTTACGTCCATGTGTTCAGTATAGGAACAAGAAGGCAACGTTTACGTCCATGTGTCCAGTATAGGAACAAGAAGGCAAAGTTTACGTCCATGTGTCCAGTATAGGAACAAGAAGGCAACGTTTACGTCCATGTGTCCAGTATAGGAACAAGAAGGCAAAGTTTACGTCCATGTGTCCAGTATAGGAACAAGAAGGCAAAGTTTACGTCCATGTGTCCAGTATAGGAACAAGAAGGCAACGTTTACGTCCATGTGTCCAGTATAGGAACAAGAAGGCAACGTTTACGTCCAACTGACCGGTGTGAAACGAGTGCACCACCCCGCCGTCAACGCACGGACAGTTTAAGAGTGATTTCTCTCAACCTTTCGGCCACGTTGACCTATAAATGTCGTCGTAGGATTCAGAAATGTATAGTTTTCAGAAATGTATAAGTTTCAGAAATGTATAGGTGTCAGAAATGTATAGGTCTCAGAAATGTATAGGTTTAAGAAAAGTATAGTTTTCAGAAATGTATAGGTTTAAGAAAAGTATAGTTTTCATAAAAGTATAGTTTTCAGAAATGTATAGCTTTCTGAAGTGCATAGGTTTCAGAAAAATATAGTTTTCAGAAAAGTATAGGTTTCAGAAATGTATAGGTTTAAAAAATGTGTAGTTTTAAGAAATGTATAGGTTACAGAAATGTATAGGTTTCAGAAATGTATAGGTGTCAGAAATGTATAGGTTTCAGAAATGTATAAGTTTCAGAAATGTATAAGTTTCAGAAATGTATAGGTTTCAGAAATGTATAGGTTTCAGAAATGTATAGATTTCAGAAAAGTAAAGTTTTCAGAAATGTATAGGTGTCAGAAAAGTATAGTTTTCAGAAAAGTATAGTTTTCATAAATGTATAGGTTTCAGAAATGTATAGGTTTAAGAAAAATATAGTTTTCAGAAAAGTATAAGTTTCAGAAATGTATAGGTTTAAGAAATGTATAAGTTTCAGAGCCGGCTGTATAATGAATGGGTTACGAACGCAAATCGTAATCCGGCATATCGTGTTCGAAAATAGCTGCGACAGACCGCCTTGCGTTGGTATTTACTACAATGGTATGAGCGGAGGTAGTTCATAAAACAATGGTACACTACTGGACGTAAACTTGCCAAGAATTCACTAACAGCCAAAAATTCTGAGGTTGACTGTTACGCCCTGTAAAAGATAGGCAACTAACTTGTATCCAAGCACCAGTTAAATGATAACTACACAAATAGATGAGACCATTAGCTCGGTTTAGTACATTGCAAACATTGACAGAAGGGATAACTAGTTGCTTCCACTGCATTATACGTAACACACCGAACTAGCAATTGCTGGGAAACTCATAGAATAGCAAGATAGCTGAAGGCATTAGTGTTGCTCGGCACTGAAACACAGCAGAGGTTCTGAGGTTTCCAGACATCAAACACACTAGAATGTATAGTGGCTAGAGGAGGATTCAACAAGGACGACTCCAAATAACGACACCGCCTGGCTGACGCAACACACACACACACACACACACACGCGCGCACACACACACACACACACACGCACAACACACACACACACACACACACACACACACACACACACTCACTCACTCACTCACTTTCGCACACACACGCACACAGAGGCACACGCGCGCGAACACACATATTGTAAATATTCCGTATCCCTTGACTTGTCCGAACAATGGACACCCTGCCAGTAGATCGGCTACCTCTGTTACCGCTATTGGAATAATTGGAACAAGCAAGTCCCCTTACCACTTCAAGGTGAGGCACAGCACAGGACATACACATTCAGATTAGCCTGGACTGTCAGCATTGCTCGCCATCTCAATGGACATTGTCTTGCATCGGGACTGTATGCTTTTACTCGATTCTGTCATGTGGCCAAGCCATCCAGGTAATATATCTTTTCGCCTTTTCCTGGCTCCGTTCCCACAAATTGTGCCAGTTGTCACTAAGATTTCCAGTGTATTCCTGCTCATAATGGACCCTAAATAAATTGGTGACATTCTATGTTTAATTGCTCTAATGAAATTACGGTTTTCATATATATATATATATATATATATATATATATATATATATATATATATATATATATATATATATATATATATATATATATATATATATATATATATATATATATATATATATGTGTGTGTGTGTGTGTGTGTTTGTATGTGTGTTAGTTAGTTAGTCGACAGATCATCCTCATTGCACATCGAACCATTCAGTCCATAAGTGCTCGGATCCCCTCCTCAGCAAATCCCGCAGCGTGTAGCGGCTAACGACGCCAGTTCTGTGTTGGTTTATCAATCTTCTTTGGCTTCCTGCGTAGTGTTCTTGTTTGGCCACCCCTCTTTTAATTTGCTGCTCTCGCAGTCTGGCCATTGTTGTAGATTCACAGTCATCACTTGGTTCTCGCAAAAGTCTTACTTCTCGTAGAGCATTCAGAATGTCAGCCTGGTCCATGGCGCGTCTGCCCTCCACAGTAGCCTCACCTGCGAGCTTGTCAGCCCGCTCATTTCCTTGTACTCCAGCATGCCCTGGTACGAAGATGAAACTAATCTTTGCCAGCCGAGACCGCTCCAGAGGCAGCAACCATTCTCTTCGGATCGACCCCTCCTCTATCCTCTTGATCATGTTCATTGAGTCGCTAAGGAAACAAGCCCTAGTGAATGTCTGTGTCTCGAGCCATGTTATTGCTTTACTTACTGCCATGACTTCCATGGTCAGGCTACTTGTGGTTTCAGTGAAAGCACCAGAGTCCTCCTTCACAATTCTCCCTCCGGCCCGAGCTGTAAAGGCCCATGAGCTTCTCACATGTCGGACGACCGACCCATCTGTGTAGATGACCGCGTCACTGTTTAGCGAATTCTCGAAAATCAACGCTTGTACTTCAGCCTCCACAGCAGCCGGATTTTCTTGTCTGCATTTCCTATCTAGTTGGATGCAAACTGAAAAGGATGTGCAGAAGTCTGTTGGAACTTGCACCCACTCCTCGCCAGGTTCTAAGTCCTCAAGTGAACACACCTGTTGAAGAATGTCTTCGGCTTGACCCATCCACGACCGTCCTCTTTTTAACCTGCTGCCCTTCACCTTCCTAATTTCACTATGCAGTGGATGTTGTGTGTTTGCGTTAACTCTGAGGTAGGCGCGTGCCCTGCAAACTTGTATTCTCTCTTCAATGGTTGGAAAATCAAGAAGGTAGCGCATCGCCCTGCATGCTGTATCTCTTGTACATCCAAGAATAATGCGCATAGCTTCATTCTGTATCCTTTCCATCCTTTCTATCTGCTTATGGCTGAGAGTCAGGATTGCCATTGCATACTCCAAAACAGACATGACCAGCCCCTCGTACAGAAGACATAGATGGCGCTGCTCACAGTTTGCTGCCGCCATCACCCGCATCGCAGTCAAACCCCGCTTGGCCTTTGTTATCACCTGGTCTATGTGCTAATTATAAGCAAGGCTTCGATCAAACCGTATCACCAAGTAATTCATTGCCTGCGTTCTTTCCACCGTCTCTGAACACAGCATTACAGTTGGTGTTGGAGTGTTGACAATATGATTATTCAACGAGAACCAAGTCACTGTTGCCTTTGTTGGGTTGACCATTGCCCCAGCTTCATCACACCAAGTACTTATGCGATTGAGTTCGGTTTGTAGTTCCACAGCAACCTGCTCTCTATCCTTACCCTGACGATACACTAAAACATCATCGGCATATGACAATGTCCTGCCAGGTCCAGTGATCTGCTCACTGGTGATTCTCACTGTGTAGGCGTTGAACAGTACCGGAGATAATGGTGATCCCTGTGGTAGGCCAGGATATATTGTTGTTGGTTCCGAAGTCCAACTGCCACATCTAAAAACTACTTTCCGTTGGAAGAGGGCTGCAGCGATCCAACTAAGGAGGAATGGACTTACTTTTAGTTCAAGAAGCTGAAACATTAAAAAATCCAATGGTACTCTGTTGTATGCGTCCTAAAGATCAATCGCTGCAGCAAAGGTTTCAATACCTGAGTGGAAACCTTCATAGACATCATGGGCAAAGACTGCTGCATTGGTCCAGGTTTCTCTTTTTGGACGGTACCCACCCAGGGTAGGTGGGAAAACACCTTGCCTCTCTAGCTGGCTTGATATCTTTCCTGGCAATTACCTTCTCCAGCAGCTTGCCTATTGTATTCTGCATGGTTATAATTCGATATCCCTGAATTTTTTTGTGGTCTTTGTCAGGCTTCGGCAAGGGAATCAGATAGCTGTGTAACCATTCCTCCTTGATGCTAGCACTCCCTATACTGTTGTTGTACATGTCTGCTAGTTTCTCTAGCTCATTGTCGGTACACTATTGATGTCGTCGTATCTTATGCCATCAGGACCTGGAGCGCTGTTTTTTGATCGTCGAAGTACAGCCTTGATTTCTTTCACTGTCACTGTGTCTTCATCCGAAGTGTTCTGGGCCTTGCATCTGTCTGAGGTGACCTCCTTGGCCAGATTTCGGCCTCCCATGTCTGTCTGGTTGCTCTGCTCAAGATAGCGTTCAAAGAGGGCTTTGCCCTTGTCCTCGTCAGTCCTCTGCCAGATGAGGTCAGCACCTTGGAAGTCAGAAATGCTCTTATTCTTGACTACACCACTCATGCTTTTATGTAGTCGCCAGAACAATTTCAGTGACTTGTCTGTGCTTACTCTTTGACACACCTCTGCCCAATTTTCGCTTTTAACCACCTTGACCAGTTTCTTGAAATAGCTTACTTTTGTGTGCATCTTTCTTTCTAAGTGCATGCAGGGACTAGGATGACCAGCTCTGTTCTTCTTGGCATTTTGCCATCTCCTTACAGCACTACGCTTATCCACCCAAGCCTTCTCCACCTCGAAATTCCACCACGGTGGCTGCTCCCAGCTTTTTTTCCTGCCCTGAAACTTTCTGCGCTTGTCACGTCTTATTTTACTCACCACATCTTGCCCTGTACTGTCATACTGGAAAGTCTTTACCTTTAGCTTGTGCTGCCTGGTTCTGCCTTTCTCCACCAATATGATGCAAGGGTGGTGGTCGCTGCCGTGGTGTCCTAGGACACCCCATCTACACACTGTAGTGAGTGAAGGTGAAACTAGCGCCAGATCAATAGCACTGTCCTCATCGCCTGGACGGCTTGCTGTCCTGGTGACACAGCCACTGTTGATACAAACCAGGTCAATGGTTTCAAGTGCAGTCTCGAGCTCCTCCCCCTGTGTATTGCAGGAAATGTTTCCCTATGATCTGCCTTTAGCGTTGAAGTCACCACAGAAAATAACATTTCTCTCGTGGCCTAATATGCCACTTAAGCACTGCCACTTCTGGGCGTCCATACTCCCATTGCGGGCATAAACATTAACCAACACGAATGGTATACTGGAATGAACTCTCAACGCCTGTATTTGTATATCGTCACTGTCCCAACTGGACATGTCTAGCTCTGACGCCACCATGCTGTCGCGAACGAGAATCGCCATTCCCAGATGTCGTCTGTTGTAGAAACATTTGAAGCCGGCAATTCGGAGTAGCTGATCGCCCAGTCTCGTCTCCTGGAGTGCTACAATGTCGTTCCTGTAAACTAGGGTTTCTAAAATAGAGCCCCGTTGTTTTACACTGGCACAGTTCCAATATAGAATACGGATATTCCTGAGTCCTAGACGGTGACACTTGAGTCTAAAACGTCTCAAACCACCACGCTTACCTTGCTTCTTTCTCCCTGCGCGGCTTCCACGCCGCTTCGTTATGTTGACTGCTGACTGCTCGAAGAACACATGTTGTTCCGCCATGTTGAAAAAACGAAACACAGAACCCACACACGCTGCTAAAGATTCACTCAAGGATGGCTTCGCTCGATGCACGAACTCCGTAGCACCCGCGCAGATCTTGAGTAGAATCTCCTGGTTTTACATCCTGGCACACCAATTACACGCAAGAGATGAATAAATCCATTTCCTACGCGAAAAAGTTAACGAACACAAAACAACCCGACCGTCCGTCGCCATCTTGAAACCGGAATATTTTAGTGTGTGTGTGTGTGTGTGTGTGTGTGTGTGTGTGTGTGTGTGTGTGTGTGTGTGCGCGCGCGCGTGTATGTGAACGCTGAGATAGTTATAAAGCAGATACTGAAGTGGTAAACCTTCATATATTTTAGGCGACGTCATGTGAGGTTAAACTATCACCCTTACTGAAACATCCAAATATACCCATGTCTGCAAAACGACAGATAATAAACAGCATATTTTTTATCTTTATATAGACTTTATCCAAATTACACTTTCGCAAAATCAATACCTGCGAGATGAGATGCCTGAGGAGAGCTGCCAACTTAACAATCCGAGACCGAGTAAGAAATGCTGTTATCAGACAGACAGTGGGATCAACACCTTGTGTCACATTTATTGAAAGACAGAAGATCAAGTGGTTTGGCCATGTAGTTAGAATGCAACACCAACACCTACCATTACTTGCCTTACATCAAAGATCATCTGCCATGAGACCAAGAGGACGTCCAAGAAGAAAATGGATTGACGACATCAAGGACATTGTACAACCAAACGGAATGACACTATCCAGCGCCGCCCACCGGGCGCTGGAGCGAAAATTATTCCTCCCCACAACGCTTGACGGCACAAGTGGGTGATGATGATGATGATGATGATGATGATGATGATGATGATGATGATGATGATGATAATGATGATGATGATAAGAGGTTCCGTTTCCAGTATCCTTCCTCGTCTCGGTTTTTTTCTAGACAATTCTCAGAAAATTATGAAAATTTAAAACAATGTTTTTTCCCCATTTTAATGTGCACATATAGCACACACACAACAGGGTGTTGTGTTGCTTGACATATTTCGCTGTATCTCGTCAGGTACATGAAACAAAGCTAAATAAAATGAAGTAAATAAATAGCTGCGGTGCACAAGACACTCAACACTCCAGTGTAACAGCATGTCTCACCGAGGAGGTGGTATATTACCATTTATAAAATTAGTAAAACCGACGATGTATATTAGACAATAGAAATACAGCAAAGAAGACATATTACTATTTACACATAATAAAAGAGACTGTAATTTACCATTTACAATATATTAGAGGATGTATTACTAATTATAAATATTGTAAATCAGACATTATGTTACTAATTATAAATATTGTAAATCAGACATTATGTTACTAATTATATATATTGTAAATCAGACATTATGTTACTAATTATAAATATTGTAAATCAGACATGATGTTACTAATTATAAATATGATAAATCAGACGGTATATTACTAATTATAAATAGTGTAAATCTTATGATATATTAAAAAGTTAGTCTCATTTTCTGTACAGAACTTCGCAATTAACCCCAGCATGTTTTGGGCAATTTTTAATTTACTAGGTAATTTCACTAGTTATACATATAGTAAATCAAACTGTACACTAGTAGTTATAAACAGTAAACAAGAAATTGTATTACAAGATGTTAAACTGGTGGAAATGCATGCATTCTTAGGAAGATGATTTTGTTGCTGAAACGAATGTTGTAAATATCTTGGTCTATCAGAGTAAGTAACAACGATTGTCTGGGAGAGGGTAAGCGAAATATAACATTATATACAATTATAAGAAAGCGACAAACAGCTTACTTTGGTCATGTAATGAGAAGAGAGGATGTGTTAATATTTAGCGTTAGCAGTAATATTACCATTAATTAATATTATCAGAATATTCATGTCTAAATCCAAATCAAATTTCACTCGTCGTTTAGATATTCAAAATACTTGTGAGGCCAGCATGGCCGAATGGATAAGATGGCTCGTTCTTAAGCTTCCGGTGTGCTGATGCGGAGGTAGCGGGTTCTACCCCTAAACCGGTCAGTTGGATTAAAATATTGACTTCTCGCCCTTGACTTGGGGACGTAAATTACAAGTGCATCTGAAGTCGCATTGTGTTTGCCTGATGGAGAGGGACACTGGTAATAGGGAAAGTTAGTCCACTGGCAAAAATGAGTCCAGTACAATAGATGTAGTTGTACATGTATGGTCCACGCTTGACTTCAAAGCCTGAGAACACATAAACAAAAACAAACACTCTCGTGTTTAGTGTTTGATCTCAACTGCCCCAACTCTACATCTGTGACGAAAGGCCATATACACACATAATCAGACTGAAACTGGTACCAGTAGTGCTGGGACTCTTCGCTTCGTGACTCAGCTCAACTCAACTCTAAGCCTACAAAGTAATTCCCTGATTAGCAATACGCCTGGTCAAAGCCTTTTTGTCAGGCACTCTCTGGAATCCAGTCACTAGGAAATGGTAATTGTCATCTTAAATGGGAGTTACCATGCAATCGAACCGAGTCTCGTAATTACGTGTCTATAAATAGATAGGAAATAACTATTTGTGCCTTTGGAAAATTACTAACCATTCCAGTGTGTTCACCTCTACTTTGTGAATCCTACTAGCACTTGGTACCATGTAGCAGCTGTGAGGTCGGCGCCATGTTGCAGCTGTGAGGTCGGCGCCGTGGCGCAGCTGTGTGTATGTTCACGCAAGTGACGGCTGCAGTTATTTGCTGAAGTTATTGACCCCCTGTTTAAAGAGTGCCGGCTCTCAGGCGAATGGGTTGCGAACGGAATTAGTAATGGCGCATGCCGCGTTCGAATCACAGCTGTGGGGCGATTTGGAAGCAGAACGTGTTGCGCTGGTTTTCATACAATAGTATGAGTGTCGGTTGTTCATAAAGTAATGCCAAACAAAGGAATGTATACTGGCCAAGAAATAACGAACACCCAAAAAAGCTGGGATTGATCTCAGCGTCCTGTATAGGATATGCAACTGACATTTTTATTCAAAGAGTATCCACGAATATACCGGTCTCTGTGGCCGAGGGGTTACAACACTTTCGCCGTAATCCCGTTTATCACGCAGAGTCTCGTAGCAGGGCGAGAGCTGGAGGCGGTTCGACCCCCGCTGGTGACTTGCGGGATAACTGAGCCAGCCGCTCAGAAAGCAATGGCAAACTACTGAGCGTAATCTTGCCAAGAAATCAACATACAGCTGAAAGATGCTGATGTTAGCAGCGATGTTCTGTAAAGGATATGCTAAACACATCCACGATTATATGGCTTACAGACAAACTGAGGAAGGGAAGGACGGACCGACGCACAGATGGACGGGCAGACAGAAAACAGACAGGCAGGGCTTACCATACCCTATAAAACTTTCTCAACCTACTTGCATGGCCAAGCCATTTGACTTGCTGCCTTCTAATAAAATCTAGTGCAGCTATAACCCCCCACTTTAGTCCTGATTTCGTCATTTCTGATCTTATCTCTTCTTGATACGTTGAGTATTCTTCTCAGGAATTTAATTTCTGTTGTTGTGATTTTTCTTTTCTCTTTTTCTGTCATTGTCCAGGTTTGGCATTGGTGGCATAGAGTTGGTAGGAAGATTGTGTTGTAAAGTGCTTTCTTAGTAGCTATTGATACATGTTTGTTCTTTTGTATTTTGCCACTTGTCCAATGAGTTGGTTTGCCTTATTGCATCTATTTTTGATCTCGTCTTCTGATTTGCCATTTGATGATATTATACTTCCTAGGTACTTGAAACTCTTTACTTGTTTCAGGGGATGTTCATTTTGGTGAATTATTATTATTATTATTATTATTATTATTATTATTATTATTATTATTATTATTATTATTATTATTATTATTATTATTATAGTTATAGTCATTACCTCTGTTTTGCTTGTGCTAATTTTCATGTTATGTTCCCTATACATTTCGTTTAGACCGTTCATGTGGTCTTGCAATTCAGCTTCTGATTTTGCTATTATTGCTTGGTCGTCCGCAAACAGTTCTCTAATAGTGTAATTTGCAGATGGTTCTTCTTCTGTGTTCTCGTCATGCGGTGTTTGTGTGGTTTCTGTTTGGCTGGTTTCTTTAAATATGTTGTCTATATCTATATATATAAAAATCTGTGTGTATGTATGTATGTATGTATGTATGTATGTATGTATGTATGTATGTATGTATGTATGTATGTATGTATGTGTGTGTGTGTGTGTGTGTGTGTGTGTATGTATGTATGTATGTATGTATGTATGTATGTATGTATGTATGTATGTATGTATGTATGTATGTATGTATGTATGTATGTATGTATGTATGTATGTATGTATGTATGTATGTATGTATGTATGTATGTATGTATGTATGTATGTATGTATGTATGTATGTATGTATGTATGTATGTATGTATGTATGTATGTATGTATGTATGTATGTATGTATGTATGTATGTATGTATGTATGTATGTATGTATGTATGTATGTATGTATGTATGTATGTATGTATGTATGTATGTATGTATGTATGTATGTATGTATGTATGTATGTATGTATGTATGTATGTATGTATGTATGTATGTATGTATGTATGTATGTATGTATGTATGTATGTATGTATGTATGTATGTATGTATGTATGTATGTATGTATGTATGTATGTATGTATGTATGTATGTATGTATGTATGTATGTATGTATGTATGTATGTATGTATGTATGTATGTATGTATGTATGTATGTATGTATGTATGTATGTATGTATGTATGTATGTATGTATGTATGTATGTATGTATGTATGTATGTATGTATGTATGTATGTATGTATGTATGTATGTATGTATGTATGTATGTATGTATGTATGTATGTATGTATGTATGTATGTATGTATGTATGTATGTATGTATGTATGTATGTATGTATGTATGTATGTATGTATGTATGTATGTATGTATGTATGTATGTATGTATGTATGTATGTATGTATGTATGTATGTATGTATGTATGTATGTATGTATGTATGTATGTATGTATGTATGTATGTATGTATGTATGTATGTATGTATGTATGTATGTATGTATGTATGTATGTATGTATGTATGTATGTATGTATGTATGTATGTATGTATGTATGTATGTATGTATGTATGTATGTATGTGTCGGTGTCCAGAAAGGGGACGATGATGCAGTGACATCGTTACGCCCGCCAGGCGACTTAGCTCCCAGTAGGGACGCCGTAACTTCGTTACGCCGCCAGGCGAATAGTGGTTACCGGCCTGCAAGACTGCTGGCTGACAAGCGACCAGCGGTCAAGCAAGGACGACGCTAAACGCACGCATGCCTCGTGACGTCACCTGAGGTGAGAGGCGAGTTGCGAGTTAGCGGCAGACAGCTCTGGGACTTCGACTCGGACAGACGTGTGCAGAGAGAAAGGCGTTGTGTGGTATCTGTACTGAAAGTCGAGTGTCTGGACATCTTAAGTGAGACTTGTGAGCTGTATATAAGTGTATTGAAGTATCGAGTATATATTGTTGTGATCATCGTTCTGTATTTGATATGTGAATAAATCCATAGAACGGTGTGTCGTTGAGTCTTACGTCAAATCACGTTGTACTTGTACTGTCCCACACTGTTAGGTTAGCGAGCCAAGTTTAAGACCCTGACAAGTGTGGACGTGGGGGCTCGTCCGGCTTTAAAATGAACGTGTTTATGTGATTAACGATTTAAAACTAGAGTTTGTGTACTTATAATTTTTTTCAAACTTTATAGTACATGTAATGTGATCGTGGAAGGCTCATTTTGATTATTAACTACATTATCTAAACATGTGTAAGACTATTCGTAAGCGTACAGTGCATACATATTGTTTGTTCTTGTAAGCGTGTAAAACATTTGTGATTTGTGAACATTGTCACCGTTTTGACCTTGTCGACATTGTGATCTTGTCGCCATTTTGACCTTGTTGCCATCTTGTAAACTTGATGTCTATGTCCTTACTGAATGTCATCTTGATGTAAGTGATGTGTCATCAATGTTGTAGAGTGTTGAGATACATGTAGATTGTCTTTGTGAAGTGAGTTGTCGGAAGCAAAAAGTTTGGAAAGAAAGTGACTTGTGTTTCAAAAAAAACAAACATTGTTGACAGACAAACTTACGACCTACAACTACACTCGACGCCATACAAACCTAATCAACACTTAGTGACAAGCAGGCACACACCAACAAATAGACGCTAGTTTATTTTCCTCCAAAATAAAGCAGGTTTTTCCGTACCATCCGAAACCTTGCCGTAGAGGTCATTTGTGTTCTCGAAGTAACGACCCTACAGTTCCTAGCCCGATTTCCAACCATTCTTCACCGCACCGAGGGCACTTGAGTATATTTTTCTTTTTCTATACTTTAAGGAAGCAATTTGAGGCACGTGTTGTCAATAGAAATTAATTGTAAATTGTTTATTACTAACCACTTATAACATATTTTGTGTGGCTGGTATTTCATTGACATTTTTCATCATGTCTTCATTATTTGATTTCATTGATATGGTGATAAAATTACATTTAACAGGTGATGAATTGACAAAATGGAGTGAGAATAAATACTCTGAATACCTACTAGTACAGGAAAAAGCTGCTGAGCGTGAAGAAAGAGCAGCTGAAAGAGCATTAAAGCAGGCAGAGATGGCTGCCAAACAAGGAGAGGCAGAAACAGCCTTAAAACATGCAGAAGCTGAAAGGGCTGCCAAGCAAGTAGAGGCAGAAACAGCCTTAAAGCAAGCCGAATTAGAATTAGCTGCAAAGACAAAACAAGCTGAGATAGATAGTGAACTAAAGAAAGCAGAAATAGCAGCTCAGAGTAAGAGAGAAGAACTGGAGTTACAGTTGAAAATGAAACAACTTGACACTGAGACTGCGATTAACAAAGAGTCTAAGAAATCTGAGAGACTGGAGAAAGAAAACCAGTACAAGAAATATCAAGGTATTGTACGTAATTATACATCGGGTGACTGCATCGCAGCCTTTACCCAAAATTTTGAAACTTTAATGGAACATTACCAGGTTCCACTGTCTGAATGGAATATTGTTTACATGAGAAGTTTGTCAGGAGAGCCTCTTAAAGTCATTGAAACCATCCCCAAAGACCTCAGAAAAGATTACCATTATCTGAAATCTAAGATTATGGCACATTTTATGTTAGACGAGGCAGGTTACAGAGAACAATTCAGTAAGTTGAGCCCAAAACCAACTTAAACGTTCTCTGACTACCTCTGCTTAGTCCGAGATATATTCACCAAATGGACTTCAGCAGCCAAAATCGACAAAAATTATCAGAAATTAGAAGATCTGATCATTAGAGACAAAATTGTATCATCTATTCCTTCAGCATTTTCTAAATTCTTGTTAGAGAATGAATGCACTAGTGTGGATGAGATTGAGAGACGGGGTTCGGCGTACTACACAGCCAACAAACATTGTTTTGCCACTGAAGCTACTGACATTAACTTTGTAGCAGCGGCTAACTATGACAAACCCTACAGTAGGCAGAAACCTCATAGGCCTACCTCTGAGAAGTTTAACCACTGCAATTATTGTAAATTTTCACATAATCAGAATGAAATGTGCGATAAACAACCAGGATACCATACGTACCTATTAAACATGGTAAACAGACAAGATCAGGAGCGTAAATCCTTCAGAAGTTTGCGTAAATGTTTCCTCTGTAAGGCGTACGGACACCATCGAAAAGATTGTAAAGGTAGGCACATGACCAACAAAGCAAATGCCGCCTTGTTTGACAGTTCGGCGTCAGACGAAGAACAGCCAGAGAAACACCCTGTGAACTCAGCACAGGCTTTTGACATATTTAGCGCAAATAAATGCTCTGTTTGTAACACCTTCTATGAAGATGGTATTTTAACATGCGGTCACAGCCATCCCTATTGCCAATGAAGAAGCTAATTTGGTAGTAGATTCAAAAGGCAAGATAATCATCCATCACGGATATGTGAATGGCAAGGCAGCTACAGTCCTTCGTGACACAGGCAGTTCACTTATAGGTCTAAAGAGAACGTTCATAATGCCTACAGACTATACAGGCAGGCACGTAACATGCAGAACATTCTCAGGCAATATTGAGAAATACCCATTAGCATGGGCATATATTGAAACACCTTTCCTCACTGGGAAAGTAAAGTGTGCTGCATTAACAAACCCAGTGTGTGATGTAATTATTGGAAATTTACCAGAGGTGAATAATAAACCTCATGACATAACATCTCTATGTATTGATGATACCATGACATCACCATCCAATGTCATTGAAAATGTCACACCACCTATTGATTGTATTGTAAATGTAGCTAATGTAGCACTAAGTTCTCATGACATCATTGATAACATTGTTCCATCACCATCTGATATCATTGAATGTGTGAACGCAGTAACGAGATCTACTGCTAGAGTGCAAGATGAAAGTAATCAAACTGAGGCTATACAAATGCTTAGCCCAGAATCACTACCTACTAACACCATGAAGGAAACATTTGTAACAGCTCAAAAAGCTGATCCTTCATTGTCAAAATACTTTAATCTGATCGGCCAAAAGCCAAAGGTAACAAAGAATGCAAAATGGCATTTTGCTATGAAAAATGATATACTCACCAGGTATTACACCAAAGGTGACAATACAACAGAGCAAACTGTTTTGCCAAGAAATTATCGCAAGCAAGCCTTACATCTTGCTCATGATATACCTTCTTGCAGGGCACATGGCATACGTTAAGACCAGATCAAGGTTATTGACACAGTTCCATTGGCCAAAATTTTGCAATGACATTAAAGAATATTGCAGAAGTTGTGACACCTGCCAGAAACTGGTAAAAAAAGGTAAAAACCCACAGGCAAAGTTACAAGTTACTGACTTAGCCAGTCGACCTTTTGAAAAACTATCTGTTGACATAGTGGGTCCTCTTAATCATACAACAACTAGAGGGAATAAATATATTCTAACTGTCATTGATCAATGTAGTCGCTGGCCAGAAGCGATTCCGCTAAAGAACATTACTGCCAATGACATAATGGAAGTTTTCTTCCATATTTTTTCTCGGATAGGTTTTCCAGATACTATCCAATCTGATAGGGGCACTCAGTTTATTGCCGCATCTACCCAAGCTTTCACCAAAATGTTGGGAGTGAAGCAATGTTTCAATTCCCCTTACCATCCTCACAGTAGTGGAATTGTGGAAAAATTTAACGGGGATCTAAAGCACATGCTTGCCAAAGTAACGCAAGAGCACCCCAATAACTGGGATGTATATCTACCAGCTATTCTTTTTGCTTATCGCGAGGTACCACATTCTAGTACCGGTTTCTCTCCTTTTGAACTTATCTATGGTGCCAAACCACGCGGCCCATTAACCATTTATCACCAAATGTTAACTGATTCTACTCCAGTACTTAAACCCATATCATCATACGTATATGTCACATCATTGCGTGAAAGAATCATCAAATCTTGTGTTATTGCAAAGAATGCACTAAAACTATCTGGTGCTACTTATAGACAGTATGCTGACAAAGGTAACAGGACGATAACGTTGACACCTGGACAGGACGTTCTTCTTCTACTACCTAGTGACAGACACCTATTGACTGATTCTTGGCAGGGACCTTTTAAAGTGACGAGACAGATTTCACCTGTAGACTACGAAATCCTCATAAAAGACAAACATAAAATATTTCACATAAATATGCTAAGACCATACCACAACAGAGCACATTAAGACGTTAGAACAGACATTTGAACGTATTAGACAGCACGGACTGACTGTAAAGCCTGCAAAAGTAGACATAGCCTACCAGGAAATAACTTTCTTGGGGTACAAAATATCCAATGGCTTTGTCATGACAGACGATAAAATTGTGTCCAAGATACTAAAACTCTCACTTCCGACTACTAAGAAACAAGTCAGAAGTTTGTTGGGATTAATAAATTATAACAGGCAGTTCATTCCTGATTTTTCCGAACTGACCGAAGTGTTTACTAATTTACTAACCAAAGGCAAACCAGAGAAAATTGTAAACAATGAATGCCTACAAATTGCATTCCGAAAAGTACTATCATATTTTTCAGATAATAGTTTGAATAATCTCATCCTCAAATTGCCCAACCTCCGTTTACCTTTCAGATTGCGTACAGATGCTTGCTCCGTGGCGATTGGAGCAGTCTTGTTGCAGGAGTACAACAACATACTCCATCCCGTTTACTTCGTATCCAGGAAACTAAAGCCCAGAGAACGGGCGTGGTCTATCCCTCAATTGGAAGCCCTAGCTTTAGTGGTGGGTATAACAAAATTATCCAGATTTCTTCTAGGACGTCACTTTATCGTGGAATCCGACAGCAGCCCTTTACGGTTTATAAATTCAGGAGTACCCTCAATTTCAAATCATATGGTAGCGCGTTGGTCTCTTAAACTTCAAGATTACAGCTTTGAGGTTCGACATATTCCAGGCAGATCCAATTCAATTGCCGATCTTTTGTCCCGTTGTCCGACCGACCCAGTAAGCACCAATGTCTGAGTGCAGTGTGTACACTCGGACCGACACAGCCAGTCATTAGTGAATTATTTTTTTCCATTCACAAAAAGCTGTGCAATGTCTACAATATTGTGATAGGGATTAACCCCATTATAAATAGTGTTCTTATTTTACTAGTTCATGTAGTGATTGTCCTGTATAATTGTGTAGTGTGTGGTAGAAAGCGAACTTTATTAATTGTATATACCAAGAACAATAACAGTGTCAAATTCGCGCAAGAACTTACCTCAAGCGAACTATCCAAGTTGACAGTGACATCTGCGTGTGGATCATTCCATTTTAATGACGAGTATGAATGTGTAAACTGAACATTGGCAACTACACCACTGCAGTGAACCGAAATCCATAATGTTCGGTAGTGAAACATCCAACATGAACATTCAATCGTAATCCAGAAGGTTTTGTGAAACATCGAACACATGAACTGTGAGAAAGGTACTTTCCGTAACTACATCAAACCGGAACAAGTGTGTTCTACAAGCTTCAACATCAGCTGATTTTAATGTTCGTGTGTACTTCCGGATTAGTTAGAAATTTAGAGTAAAATTAGCAGACGACAAATAAAAGTTTAAATATCTATGACGATTCTAAAATCTTTAGGAATCTATAAAATGAAATACACGAATTGTGTGTTTATGTATTTATGTAGTGTAATCTTAGAATCATATCTTGATTAATGTATTCATATTACCGACTTTTTCTCGTTAATATGAAGAAACGTCAAGCCATGACACTAAGAAATAAAATAATTATTGTAAATTATTGTATTTCATGAATGTTAAAATTATTTCCCTTTCATTTATTTGTTATTACATCCTTACACAAAGGGCCATAATTTGAAATGTATATTCTAATGTGTTGTGTATAAATAGCCAAGTGTTGCCAGACTATTGACACAACAGGTAGACATCTACTAGCATGGCAGAGGGTTGCCGACATTGCAGACCAACACAAGAGCTACTGGCCAAGTAAGGTCAGGGTTTGAGCGTTTTATACGACTTATATAAAGTCGTATTTCGGTCTAGCTAGATGGTTTTTGTTTCAAGAACCATATTATTACGTTTTTTTCTATTTGCTGCGAGGTAGTTGCGTGAAGCTGGAACTACCGATCTGACTGGGTCACTCATGCAATTGAGGTAATCAGCCATCGAGATGATGAAACCTGACAAGTGTTAAAGGTTGAACACCACATGTCGTTGAATGCAACTTCCATTTCTTATATATTTCTATGGCATATGTGTATTTATTTGTATTTTGATAGAAATGTACATAACAATAGAAGGGTCGACTCTGACAAGGATTAAATATTAACCCATTATGTATAAATATGATACATGAAAGATGACATCTTTCATGAATTTGCCGGGGGAGCGTGTCAGAGTCCAGAAAGGGGACGATTGATGCAGTGACATCGTTACGCCCGCCAGGCGACTTAGCTCCCAGTAGGGACGCAGTAACTTCGTTACGCCGCCAGGCGAATAGTGGTTACCGGCCTGCAAGACTGCTGGCTGACAAGCGACCAGCGGTCAAGCAAGGAAGACGCTAAACGCACGCATGCCTCGTGACGTCACCTGAGGTGAGAGGCGAGTTGCGAGTTAGCGGCAGACAGCTCTGGGACTTCGACTCGGACAGACGTGTGCAGAGAGAAAGGCGTTGTGTGGTATCTGTACTGAAAGTCGAGTGTCTGGACATCTTGAGTGAGACTTGTGAGCTTTATGTAAGTGTATTGAAGTATCGAGTATATATTGTTGTGATCATCGTTCTGTATTTGATATGTGAATAAATCCATAGAACGGTGTGTCGTTGAGTCTTACGTCAAATCACGTTGTACTTGTACTGTCCCACACTGTTAGGTTAGCGAGCCAAGTTTAAGACCCTGACATATGTATGTATGTATGTATGTATGTATGTATGTATGTATGTATGTATGTATGTATGTATGTATGTATGTATGTATGTATGTATGTATGTATGTATGTATGCATGCATGCATGCATGCATGCATGCATGCATGCATGTATGCATGCATGCATGCATGTATGTATGTATGTATGTATGTATGTATGTATGTATGTATGTATGTATGTATGTATGTATGTATGTATGTATGTATGTATGTATGTATGTCCTTCATTCGTTCGCGAACGGTCCAACCGATTGAGATGAAATTTTCTACACGTTTTCCTTTCATTCCTGTGCAACCAATTGTCATAGTTTTATCTATCAGCTATCAGCTATTACCTTCCTAAAATTTAAATTTGTAATTACATGACTGAACATAAGAAAATATAAGAATATATGACAAAAAGGGATATAACTTTTAGTAGCATTGTTATATCTTAAGTTACGTCCCCTGGCTATAGAAATCTATATGAATTAAATGAGGTGCAGCCGGGCCAGGTCAGACAGACAGATAGACAGACAGACTGACAGACAGGCAGATATCAGGAACGGGAGCCAAGTTTACTTTAGATAGATCTCTTCCAATCATATTTTCTAACTATTCTTCTATTCTATCTATATTTTGTTGTTATGTTCGGGCCGAACATACATACATAGACAGATAGACAGACAGACAGACAGACAGACAGACAGACAGACAGACAGACAGAGACAGATAGATAGATAGATAGATAGATCGGGAACGGGAGATTATATGACTACTTATGAGATGCTCCCCTCCAGGGCCTGGGCGAAGTCGGGCCGGGTCGGACAGACAGACAGACAGACAGATAGTCGGGAACGGGAGCTTATATGACTACTTATATAAATTAAATGAGATGCTCCCCATCAGGGTCTGGGCGAAGCCGGGCAGGGTCAGACAGACAGACAGACAGACAGACAGATAGATAGATAGTCGGGAACGGGAGCTTATATGACTACTTATATGAATTAAATGAGATGCTCCCCATCAGGGTCTGGGTGAAGCCGGGCCGGGTCAGATAGACAGATAGACAGACAGACAGACACACAGATAGATAGTCGAGAACGGGAGCTTATATGACTACTTATATGAATTAAATGAGATGCTCCCCACCTGGAGCTGGGCGAAGCCGGGCCGGGTCAGTCAGACAGACAGACAGACAGACAGACAGACAGATACATACATACATACATACATACATACATACATACATACATACATACATACATACATACATACATACATACATACATACATACATACATACATACATACATACATACATACATACATACGCACGCACGCACGCACACACACATCCCCGCCAGAGCCTGGGCGAAGCCGGGCCGGGCAGCTAGTAGGTTATAAACAAGTATTTGGACATTTCGATGTCAACAGACTCCATCACTATGTCCACAGCTAATACGCGGTAACTAATTCCATCAGGCCGGTCTCTCTGGCTGTGGGGTTACTGGCTGTTCTCTCTGTAATCCCGTTTATCACGCAGAGTCTCGTAGCGGAGAGAGAACTGAGGCGGTTCGACCCCCGCTCGTGACTTGCGGGATACTGAGCCGGCCGCTCAGAAAGCAATGGCAAACTACTGAGCGTAATCTTGCCAAGAGATCAACATACAGCTGAAAGATGCTGCTGTTGACAGCTAAGTCCTGTAAAAGGATATGCTAAAAAAAAAAAAAAAATTCCATCAGAATTGTACCCGAAATAGCATAGCTAGACGTAGAGTGCCATGTATAGCCCACTGTTGAAACGTTAGTTGATGTCATTTTACAGAACGTCCCAATCAACCCCAGCATTATTTTTGACTGTAGTTTTCTAGGCAATTTCACGTTCCGTAGTTTGCCATTGATATCTGAACATCCGAAGCTCAGACTTCTGTGACAATAGACGAAAAGCGGTCTGCGTCCAACTAGCAAGTGGCGGGCGAACTACAAACCCGGTGCAGTGGGATTGCGAACCTGCGTTGTCTGTCAGGCCAAAGTCACCTAACCACTCCCCCTTCCGCTTTTTTTTTTCCTGGACACACAATTTCACTTGCGGATACAAAGATCTTGGAAATCGACCCGTTTCACGGGCATCTTTATTGCACCCAGTTATCATCATCACCATGTGCAATGCCTGTATATTAAAAATGGCCGATGGATAGGCGCTCTCGCTCTTACATTTCCATTATAGTTTGGATATAGTTGTGTAGTTCAATATAGAACCTACACATCTCCCCACCCACACACACCTCTCACCCACCACACATCCCATCCACCCACACCCCAAGCACACATACATTCCCCAACCCACACACCCCCCACCCACACAATCCACCCACCTACTCCCATCTACCCACCCACTCGCATATCCTCTACCCATCCCATTACCCACCAACAATCACTCACCCACATATCCTACTCCACCCACACACCTCCAACCACCCAGCCAAACACACATTCCTCAGCCACACATCCCCCCACACACACACACACATCTCCCCGCCAACTCACATACCCCGCACCTACCCACACACAAATTCCGCACCCACCCACATAATCTCCCATCTCCCCCAGCCCACTCACTGATCCCGAGCCCACCCCTACAAACATCACCCACCATCTCCTAACCTACACACACTCACCCACCCACATATCCTCTACCCACCCACACATCCTCTATCCACCCATCTCCCAACCAAACATCCCTTAACCACAGACCCTTACCCATATACAATCACCCAGCCACACATCCTCTACCCAACGACACATCCTCCACCCACCCATCCCCCAGACACACATCCCTTAACCACACAACCCTATCCATATACACACACATCCCCACCCACACACAATCTCCCCATCCATACACACATCCCCACCCACAAACACATCTCCCATTCACAAACACACACCTCCCATCCACGCACACACAACCCACAAACACATCCCCAACCCATACATTCATCCCCTCACACATCCCTAGACACATGTACTTATCCCTCAACCACTAACACCCACACATCCCTCACCCACTCATCAACACATACATCTCCTATCTACCGACCCACACTCATACACACCAACCACCCATCTAAATACACATCCCCCACCCTCACACACACACATCCTTTACCCACCCGCACACCCAACCACACCCCACCCACCCACACATCCTTTATCCACACCCAGCTCCCCTCCCACACAACACCACACCCACACACATACCGAAGACACATCCCTCACCCACACACACATCTCGCCACACATCACCTACCCATCCACACACCCCCAAACTACAATCACACTCACTACCCACACATACATCATCCATCCATCCAGCCACACACACACCCCCACCCAGCCAGACATATCCCCCACCCACACACACATCCCCAAATCCATCACCCACAGCCATCACGCAACCATCCCCCAACAAACACACATCCTCCACACCCCCACACACATTCACAAACACACACACACTCCCCACCCATCCACCCAAAGATCCCACACCCATACACATCCCTCACTCACACATACATCCTCAAACCCACAACCACCCCCACTTGCACACATCTCCCACCTACCACATATCCCCACACCCACATCTCCCCACCCACACATATATCCCCCACCCATCCAATAACCCACCAACAATCATCCACCCACATATCCTCCTCCACCCACTCACCCACAACCACCTAGCCAAACACACATCCCCACCCACACACACATCTCCCCGCCAACCCATACATCCCGCACGTACCCACACACAAATCCCCCACCCACCCACACAATCGTACCCCACCCACCCACACATCCTTAGCCCACCCACACACATCACGAATCCACCCATCCACATCACGAATCCACCCACACACACATCCCCCATCCCCCAACCTACTATTATGATCAAACTCCCACGAAGAAGAAGAAGAAGAAGAAGAAGAAGAAGAAGAAGAAGAAGAAGAGAAGAAGAAGAAGAAGA
>JACEFZ010021135.1:0-82500 GCA_014155875.1 Cepaea nemoralis | reverse complement strand
GGCGTAGGCGTTCGTGACTCTCCACAGATCTCGGTCACTGGTTTTCTGGATCAACTCTGCCGTTCGTACTCCTCAATGCCACCGTCGCAATCCATCCAGCATAATTTCTCCTGGTCTGCCCCTGCCTCTCTTCCCCTCGATCTTTCCAGTTGTTACGATGTTCTCCAGCGCCTCTCTTCTCATCACATGACCCAAAAAAAGCTGTTTGTATCTTTCTTATTGTTGTATATAATGTTCTAATTTTGTTAGCCGGTTTAAGGCATTCGTTGTTAGTTACTTTGGCAGTCCAAGGAATTCGCAACATTCGTCTAACAAACCACATCTCTGTTGCTACTCATAGCAAGATTAAAATGAATACATTTAAAGTAGTAATATGATATGTGAGGGCACAAGCTGAGCTGTGAATGTCGGAAAATGTAATAAGAGAAATAATTAATATGAAAATAAATAGCGTAGGCATACGTGAGGTGAGGTGGGAGGGATCTAGAAAAGTAATAACTGACAAACACACAATAATTTATTCTTGAAGGGATAAACACGAAAAAGTAGTAGTGTTTGATGGGGAAAAAAAATAATCAACTAATGTTTTTTTTTGCTTATTTCAGATCAAGTTAGTAGGGTCAACATGAATGACACATCAATAGATGTAAATGTTATACAAGTTATGCACTACGAACAAGCAGTAGTTGTGATGAAATACAACAATTTTTTGATGAAATACGAGAAATTTTGATATGTCAAATCAAATGACTAAAAATAAAATTACTACTTGCATATTTTTAGGAAGAAATGGAGATGTATTGGGTTATTATGGTTTAGGAGCAAGAAAGAAATGACAGAGGAGAAAAACTGATATAAGACATTTCAAAACAACATTTTCCCGTAGTTAATTTGAACACTGAATACACAAACAAAAGATTTCGCAATTTATTTCCTGTCACACAAAATATTCACACAAAATAATTCACACAAATAAGATGCACATTTCACACTGAAATATATAACACATATTGATACAGGCATTGATAATGCACATTGGGAGCAAGTCGCCGCTGAACGTGTTGCATGGGGGGCAAACATCACAAATGGAATAAAGACAAAGGAGAAAATTATTGCACATAAGTCACACACCGAGCGTGTGAGACGTAAGATGGTGCATGATGGTGGAAATGACCACGTGTTCACATGCACCCACTGTGATCGGACATTTACATCGCAAATTGGCCTTAACAGTCACATTCGCTACCGCCATAAGTAAAAGTTATTATGCCTTTTTAAAGATCAAGCTATCGTCTGTCAAGACGGCAAGGTGCCAAGGTGCCAATATAATGACATTTATGGCATAGTGCATGTAAACACACATTCCTCGTTTCATTTCCATCTCCACAAGTGGAATGCATGTTACCCCTGTCCATCTCTCTCTCTCTCTCTCTCTCTCTCTCTCTCTCTCTCTCTCTCTCTCTCTCTCTCTCTCTCTCTCTCTCTCTCTCTCTCTCTCTCTCTCTCTCTCTCTACACATTCCTCGTTTCATTTCCATCTCCACAAGTGGAATGCATGTTACCCATGTCCATCTCTCTCTCTCTCTCTCTCTCTCTCTCTCTCTCTCTCTCTCTCTCTCTCTCTCTCTCTTCTCTCTCTCTCTCTCTCGCTCTCTCTCTCTCTACACATTCCTCGTTTCATTTCCATCTCCACAAGTGGAATGCATGTTACCCCTGTCCATCTCTCTCTCTCTCTCTCTCTCTCTCTCTCTCTCTCTCTCTCTCTCTCTCTCTCTCACACACACACACACACACACACACACACATACACACACACATTCTGTCTTACACACACATTCTGTCTTGATCTATCTCTTGCTTTCTGTAGATAATAGTACACGGATTTCCGTGATCTTGGGCAATAACCTTTACGTTTTCATGCTATTTAAATTGTGGCTCCAAAGTACCAACTGCGACGTGGCAATACGTAGCAGTTATTTTTTTTTTTTACAACTTAATCATTTTTCTTCGGCGTAGTTCACCAGTGTCTATGGATCTTGAACACACAATGACACACAGCAACATGGAGTGAAACATCAAACGTGTCTGTAACGAGTGTGTCTGCATCTCACATATGCTGAGTGAGATAGAGCATTTATAGCAAGTCCCGGGCATGCTATGTTGTATGCTGTCAATTCTTCACATGTTATTCACACCGGTTCCTACGTGGGGGGGGGGGGGGGGGGGCACTGCCGGGATGAGCATAGTTTTATCCTTGAACGTTCTCTGGTACAACCCCCAGAACTGTCAGTCCCTCATCGGAATTGCAGTGATCATTATTCTGTGCCTTATATTGTCAAAAAAGCCTAGTAAAATTTGAATATCAAAGATCCAGTCGCTAAATGATGGCACGAAAAGGCGGTGAAAAGTATTTCATTTTTAGAATTTTAGCCTCATTGCTCAGATTACATGCAAAATATATGCTTACATCACAGGATGGGACCGTGAGGACGCCGAACAAAGCAACTGTATCAAAATCTGTATTACCAGAGGGGTGGAAGGAAATCTCCAGCAGTTTTTTTTTTTTTTTAAATTTATGGAATAAATTTATTTCAGTCCTTCCACAGAAAACAGAACAATGACAAAAAGTCACGTTCTGCTCACATATATCAGAAACAACAGCATTATCACAGCAAAAACTGTGTACACTTAAAAAAACATACAAAGATTGAAAAAATTAATACTAAAAGCCATTTTCAATGAAAATAATATTTACTCTAAGATTTCTGAAGTGATTGTTTTATGACCCAAAAATAAAGAAAATAATTACTGTTGCCTGAATTAACAGGATTTATGAAGTTTATTTTGAGATTATGTGTTTTGAGATTGTATTCTGAAATTATGTGTTTGAGATTATGGGTACTGACATGTAACTGAGAACAGACAACAAAGGGCTGTAAACTAAAGCCTGAAACCAATGGCGTGACACAGGCATGGACAAGGCTCCAAAGCAAGCAAATTACTCGTCAAGGGACTCCTTGTATACATGTACTCTCCCAGGCCCGACCCAACACGCTTCAGGTTAGTGATGTGATCAGTAATTTCCTTAATGGACTTCACTTGCTCCTCGAGGAACTCTGTCTCCAGAAAATCTGCCATCTGAGCATCCTCATGGCCAGTGCAAAGCTTATGGAGTTCCAACAGAGACTGGTTAACGCTCTTCTCCAGTTGCAGGGCTACCTGCATGGCTTCAACACCACTTCCCCATTCATCACACTCAGGTTTCTTGATGTCCTGGAGCACAATGCGGCCTCCACGCTTGTTCTGATACTTTATCAGCTTCTGGGCATGCTCTCTTTCTTCATCAGATGACTTCTTGAAGAACTTGGCAAAGCCGGGAAGAGCCACATCGTCACGATCGAAGTAGTACGACATCGACAAGTAACAGTAGCTGGCATACAGCTCCATGTTGATTTGGCGATTGACGCCTGCTTCGCTCTCCAAGTGGTAATTCTGACGAACCTGGCCTACAGACATTGTTGTTTTGGTCGTTGACTAAGAGATCTTCTGCTCAAATGACTGGTTTAGTTATAAATGCTCGTAGTTGTTGGAGATCGTTGAAAAATGTGAACGCGATGTGAGATTTGCCCGCACGTCAATGACGCACTGAAACACATTCTTTTTTTCTTTTTTTAAGGCACATGTGTATGTGCCTGCCATAAAATACAGAATAATGTAAAATTCGAAGATACAACTGGACACATTCGCAGTAGTTAATTAGAGCAATGTTTAAACGTTGTGAAGAGAAACCAGAGTAACAATGCCAGGTCGTCCATTGGGGACAGTCGTTAACATCGTGCACGGAGCTTGCAGTGTTGAAACATTGTATATATTGCATTAACAAGTACATTGTATTCGTTTTTAGCAGTGAAAGTATTTCGAACTTTAGGATGTTAAATTATTGTGTTAACTGTGAATAGTTCGTGTCATTATGTTAAACATTTAACAATTAATGTAACTAATTGCTTCTTTAGAAAAATGTTTGCGAGTTATGTCCCTTGCAAACCATAAACGAATATTATGGTACCGTGAAACGGGACTTTTTAAATCATTAATTTATTTATATATGGGGATTAATTTATCAATTACCGCAGACTAAGAAATAAAGTTTATGAAATTCGTAGGATAAAGAAAGATCATTTCAAAAATTTGATTGTAGATAAATCAACTAACACAAATATATGGAAGGCTATTAACTCGCTAACCAACAAGAAACACGCTTCAAAGTCAGCAATACCAAACACTATAACATGCGAGGATTTCAGTTACTTCTTTCAATCAGAAATAGAGAATCTAAAGTCCTCAATACCAGACTCAGTATGCAATTTACGTTCACTGTCATCATTCTGTGAAAGGAAGTGCTCTAGAAATATTCCCCCTGAGGTTCCCTTGATGTCTGTTGCAGAAGTATATAGATATCTCTCAAATCTCAAAGCAACAAATTCAGAAGATGGTATCAGTAATATAATTCTTCGGGTAGCTGCACCAATTATTAGTGAATCTTTAACGTTCATATATAACCAGTGCCTGTCCAAAAACTACTTCCCATCTGCCTTTAAAGTTGCTAAAGTTTATCCTCTACTTAAAAATGGCTCAACTGATAATTGCGTCATGGGTAATTATAGACCTACTTCCTTACTATCGTCGCTATCAAAGCCATTAGAAAAACACATAATAAAATAACACTACATCATTTAATTAACATCGATCTAATAATTGACAGTCAATCTGGGTTTCGACCTAAATATTCTTGCCATAGTGCCCTAACAAAAATGACCGATAACTGGCATCTTTGTATCAACAATGGCAACATTTGTGGCGAAGTATCTGTAGACTTTAAAAAAAGCCTTAGATATGCTAAATCATGATATGTTAATTAGAAAATTAAAACAAATAAATACTAGCACCAATAAGGTGAACCTAATTACGTCAATTTTATCTGACAGACAACAAGCAGTGTCCTTCAATAACTGTCTATCAAGACCCACACAACTTAATATTGGTGTGCCTCAGGGCTCAATACTAGGTCCGCTGCTTTTTGCAGTGTATATTAACGATCTTCCTTTATACCTCAATACTTCGTGTGACCTATTTGCGGACGACTGCACTATATACACCAGTCAAGAGAGCCTTAGTGACTTAGAGAGTGCTTTACAAAACGAACTTGACAACCTTAGTAGATGGAGCAATGAAAACCGCATGTTAATTAACATCGACAAAACCAAATCCATGCTAATAACGACCAGACAAAAACTACAGACCCTAGCCATAACTGGGACACCGCTCGAGCTTCACGTGGACACGTTACCTATAATTAATGTAAATGAACATAAAACATTAGGTCTTTTAATTGACAGACATTTAAACTGGAGCTCTCATGTTCACGTCCTTACCAAGGGAATAGCACAAAAAGTTTACCAACTTGCTAAAATTCAGCACTTTTTGGATGAAAGCACACGAAAAATATTCTATGCATCCTATATCCAATCACCTCTCGATTATTGTTCCACAGTCTGGGATGGTTGCCCTAAATCTAATTTGAAACGATCTGTGTTCGCTTCAAAACCGTGCTATACCTCTAGTTTCTAGCATAAAGCACGCTGAAAGTAATAAATTATACAGCCATCTAAGACTTCTACCACTTCGAAAGCGCTTCCTTTTTAACAAAGCCAAATTAGTGAATAAAATTATATCTGAAAATACCCCAGAGTATCTTCTACCGTTAATTCAATCTAATGCAATGAACAGTAAGCGCTTAAATTTATTACAGGTTCCTAAGCCTAGATTAGGACTTATACAAAACTTGTTTCGCGTATTCTGGTGCTCACTTGTGGAATAGCCTTCCACCAGATCTGAAAACTCCAATGAGTCCCTACACATTCAACCGAAAACTCTTTCAATACCTACTTCATACCGACTATATGCCTCCATATGTCACCTACTGGTATCATTTCTTTCACTATCATTCTTCACTGTGTGTGTGTGTGTGTGTGTGAATGAGAGAGTGGGTGAGAAAAAGTGTGAGTGGGAGAATTAGTATGAGACAGAGAGAGTGAGAGAGTATGCATGCGCCATTGCCTGAGTGAGTGTAAAAGTGGGTGAGTGAGTATGGACGTAAGTCTGAGAGATTGAGTGAGAGAATGAGTGAATCTGAGAGAGTGGGTGTGTTGTGTGTCTGCCCGTCTGTGTGATAGAGTGAGAGATTGAGTGAGTGTGAGTTAGAGAGTCAGCGAGTGAGTGAGTGAGTGAGTGAGTAGGGGAGCGTGAGTAAGTGAGAGAGAATTTGTGGGTATGCGTGTATGTGCGTGAGTGAGTGAGTGTGAGAGCGAGTACGTGTGTAAGAGAGAGAGAGTGAGTGTGTGAGAGAGTGCATGAGAAAGTGAACGAGTGAGAGTGAGTGAGTGTGTGTCTGTTTGCTTGTCTGTGTGTGCAAATAATAGAGTGATTTAGTGTGGTTTAGAGAGTGAAGGAGTGCGTGTGAGTAAGAGAGAGAGAGAGAGAGAGAGAGAGAGAGAGAGAGAGAGAAAGAGAGAGAGAGAGAGTGAGAGTAAGTGGGACAGTGAGTGAGAGATTGAGTGAGAGTGAATATTTTAGTATGTGTGTGTGTGTGTGTGTGTGTGTGTGTGTGTAAGTGAGAGCGAGTGTGAGAGTGAGTGCGTATAAGCATGAGAGAGATAGTGAGTGAGAGTGAGAGAGAGAATGATACAATGAGAAAGAGTTAGTGTGCCAGTGTGCGTGAAAGAAAAATAAAGAGAGAGAGAGAGAGAGAGAGAGAGAGAGAGAGAGAGAGAGAGAGAGAGAGAGAGAGAGAGAGAGAGAGAGAGAGAGAGAGAGAGAGAGATGAGCGCAAGCATATCATTATGCCATATTTTTTTATGTATCCTCATCTTTCATATTAGCATTGTTACTGCCAATTGAATTTAACATGCACTGCTTATTTCATCATGTTTATGTCCATTCCAGGAATTATCATACTGGATTGGACCACTATTTTATTTTTACGTTACGCAATGTATACCATATTTTCATCACTATTTTCCATATTTTCCATGTTTTCCCATTTTTTGTCAATTTTGAATGTTCTTGTGAGGATGCTCACGACAGTCGACAGTGTGTACGTGTGAAAAGTGTGGGAGTTTATTCATATTAGTTTTAGTGATTATGTGAGGCAGCGTGTATGTGTGTGGATGGATGGGTGTGTCTATGTATGTGTGTGTGTGTGTGTTTATATGTGTGGATGTATGTGTGTGTGCATGTCGTATGAGTGTATGGATGTATATGTGTGTATGTGTGTGTGCTTGTGTGTTTGTGTATGTCTGTACGTGTGTTAAGGTGTGCGTTCATGTATGTTTATACGTGTTTATATGTATGTGTTGTGTATATGTGTGTATGTATGTGTGTGAGTGCTCATGTATGTATGTATATGTGTTTTTGTGTGTAAGTGTGCATCCATGCAGTGTATGCGAGAGAGTGTGTATCCATGTGTTATGTGAGTACATATGTGTAAGTCGCCTCACGGCCCATCTCGATCAAGGTCTTCTTTTCGAGAGCCAGTGTGGCTTCAGAAAAGAACGTGGAACTGTTGACATGATTTTCGCTGCATGGCAGCTGCAAGAGAAGTGTCAGGAACAGAACTGCGAAATGTTCTCCACTTTCATTAACCTTACCAAGGCTTTTGATACAGTCAGCAGAGAAGGACTGTGGAAGATTATGGCAAAATATGGCTGTCCACGAAAGTTTGTCCAATTAGTGCGGCTATTTCATGATGGCATGCAGGAAAGAGTACAGGAAAATCGTGAACTGTCTGAGCCCTTTCCTGTCACCAATGGAGTGAAACAAGGATGTGTCCTGGCACCAACACTGTTCAGCCTCATGTTTTCAGCTATGTTGACGAATGCCTTCGAGAACAACGACATTGGAATAGACATCAACTACCGCATGGATGGAAAGTTATTCAATCTCAGAAGGCTGAAAGCTAAAACCAAAATTGACAGCGACACCGTCAGAGAGCTCCTGTTTGCTGATGATTGCGCTCTATACGCCAACTCAGAGGCGGACATGCAACATAATGTTTCAGCTTTCTCACATGCCTGTGCCAACTTTGGGCTCAATATCAATTTGGAGAAGACTGTAGTTATGTACCAGCCAGCTCCAGGGAATAATCACACTGTGCCGAATATCAAAGTGAATGGTCATAGTCTAAGTGTTGTGGACAAATTCACCTATCTTGGCAGCACTGTGTCACAAGCTGCCACAATTGATGATGAAGTGAATGCAAGAATCTCCAAGGCCAGCGCGGCCTTTGGCAGACTGTACAAGAATGTATGGGACAGAAATGGAATAAGCCTGCAAACAAAGCTGAAAGTCTACAAAGCAGTTGTATTATCCACACTGCTATATGCTTGTGAAACCTGGACTGTTTATCAGCGACACGCTAGGAAATTAAACCACTTCCACACAGTCTGCCTTAGGAAGTTACTGAAGATTAAATGGCAAGACAAGATCCCAGACACTGAAGTCCTAGAAAGAGCGTCCATGCCCAGTATCCACACTCTACTAATGAAGAATCAGATTCGCTGGGCTGGTCACTTGACTCGCATGCCAGATCACAGGCTCCCTAAACGAATTTTTTACGGCGAGTTGCGTTGTGGTAAACGCTCCCAAGGCGGCCAGAGGAAACGCTTTAAAGACACTCTGAAAATCTCACTGAATGCTTTTGGAATTCATCATGACACCTGGGAGACTGCAGCCAGAGACCGAAATTCGTGGCGTGCATCATTACGCAAGGGTGCAGTCACTTGTGAGGCAACCAGGACTGCAAGAGCTGTGAAGAAAAGACAGAACAGAAAAACCACTGCAGAAAATCCTCCTCCAGAAACGTCAATCATTCTTTGTCCACATTGTCAAAGAAAATTTCGAGCCAAAATAGGCCTTATCAGCCATCTTAGAACTCACGGCTCCATACTTTCAACCCCACTGGATGAAATGAATGGTTATCATCATTCTTGAAGGACAAGCAACAACAACACATGTGTAAGTATTTGTATGCAGGTGTGGATGTGTGTAGGTTGTGTGTATGTTGCGTGGGTATATGTGTATATTTGTGATTTGCGTGTGTATGTTGTTTATGGGTATGTGTGTGTGTGTGTGTAGTGTGTGTGAGAGAAGAGAGAGAGAGAGAGTGAGAGAGAGAGAGTGAGAGAGAGAGAGAAAGAGAGAGAGAGAGAGAGTTGAGTGCACGCATGGCATCTACATGCTATTCCATATTTTTTGAGTATTCTCATTTTCATATTATCATATTGAATGTCACTTGATTTTAACATGCATAGAATGAACACATGTAAATTACTGTAGAGTGAGTGAGAGAGAAAGTGAGTGTGAGTGAGAGAGAGAGAGAGTGAATGAGTGTGAGAGTGTGTGTATGTCTAAGAGAGAGAGAGAGAGAGAGAGAGAGAGAGAGAGAGAGAGAGAGAGAGAGAGAGAGAGAGAGAGAGACGAACGAACGAACGAACAGACCTTTATTTTCAAAGGATAAACAAATTGGGCAACGCAGGTCCGTCTTACATTCGGCCCTTCCAATCACTCATCTTTCTTTCATCAACAGTGAATAGGAAAAACATTGTCACATGAATTTTGTAAACATAAACAATGCATATTACTATGTTATGTGACACATCCACCACCCACCCACACATCCCCCATTCACTCCAACTCCTCCACCCAACAACACACACATAATTCCCCCATCCATCACATACCTATACCTACACATCTCCCCACCCACACACCTCTCACCCACCACACATCCCACCCACCCCACACCCCAAGCACATATACATTCCCCAACCCACACATCCCCCACCAACACACATCACCCACCTACACACATCTCCCCACCCCACTCACATATCCTCTACCCGTCCCATTACCCATCATCAATCACTCACCCACATATCCTCCTCCAACCGCACACCTCCAACCACCCAGCCAAACACACATTCCTCAGCCACACATCCCCCACACACACACACACACACATCTCCCCGTCAAGTCACATATCCCGCACTTACCCACACACAAATTCCGCACCCACCCACGACATCTCCCATCTCCCCCAGCCCAATCACAGATCCGGAGCCCACCCATACAAACATCCCCCACCATCTCCTAACCTACACACACTCACCCACCCTCATATCCTCTACCCCACCACACATCCTCTACCCACCCATCCCCCAGCCACACATCCCTTAACCAACACACCCCTACCCATATACACACATCTCCACCCACGCACAATCTCCCCACCCATACACACATCCCTCACATACATCCCACCCACCAACACATCCCCCATTCACAAACACACACCTCTCATCCACGCACAAGCCACACACACATCCCCAACCCATACACTCATCCCCTCACCCATTCCTAGATACACGTACTTATCCCTCAACCACTAACATCTTTCATATTACGAGGTATCATTTTGTATGCCACTTGATTTTATAAGTAGACCAGGCTTGGAAAGCAAAGAGAGCTGCAGTGAAGCAGCTAAGGA
Organism: Cepaea nemoralis; assembly: GCA_014155875.1. Classification (NCBI taxonomy): domain Eukaryota; kingdom Metazoa; phylum Mollusca; class Gastropoda; order Stylommatophora; family Helicidae; genus Cepaea; species Cepaea nemoralis. The sequence continues at coordinate 71,898 of JACEFZ010021135.1, read as the reverse complement.
AAGTGCGACAGACACCTTGAAGCTCACGAGAGGAAGTGGACACCGCATAAAATGTCAAGAAAGACAAGGTGGAGGTCTTCAATCGCTGTGCTGCAGAGGCCAGAAACGCAAAATGGGAATGTTTCATTTAAATAGATTGGAGTTGATAAAACACTGCGAAAATTCTGGAAACTGCACAGACAAACGCAAAGAAAAGATCGGCCTGAAAAGAACAGTTGATAGAGAAGATGGTGCGCGCGTAACAACAGACAAAGAGAAAGGGGAGGCGTTTCTCCAGAGATTTTTAGAGCAGACCAATCATAGTGATGCGGACACTAGAGATGCAGTTAGAGAGGAATTATCTGGCACCATGAAGAATATGCATTATGAAGACATCATATGGGTTGAAGATGTTAAACATATTTTGAAAAAAGGCAAACGACACGGCACCAGGGCCCGATGGGGTTAGGTGTGGCCACATGAAGGCTTTGAGCGATGCAGACCTGAAGGAAATGACCGACTGCTTTAACAATATCATTAGGACAGCATCAGTACCGCAGGATTTGGTGCACAGCTATCTCATCCCTCTCCCAAATCCCTTCAAGGATCATCCAAAGCTTAGTGGCTTTAGGATCATCACCCTTCAAAATACATTTGGGAAGGTTCTAGAGAAGATGGTTGCTGTCAAGCTGCAAGAGTTATTGGAAAGGGGGAAGCTTCTTCCAAGAGGCCTGGGGAGCTACAGGCCAGGAAAAGATACCTGGTCAAATGCAGTCACTTTTGCCTTTGATGTTTATGAGGGGTTCCAGAGTGGACAGGAAACGATGGCGGTAGCGCTTGATCTCGAGGATGCATATAATAGAGTTCGATATGCTATTTTGATGACCGCACTGATAGAGAAGGGAGTCAATTCCTGGTTGGTGAACTGGATAGCAGCCGTCCTGCACTCTCGTCGGGTTGCTCTCTGTCTGGGTGCATGGACCTCAGAGCCACATATTTTAACCCCGGGACTGCCACAGGGATCAGCAATCTCACCCGCGCTCTTTAATGTGTATACGAGCAAGATTGCAAACCTAGAAGTACCAGGGGTTGGAAGGATACTAACATTTGCAGATGATATTCTTGCATATAGGCAGGGGAGAGATAGGGAGCAAACAGCCCAGGAGCTACAGGCAACAGTAGACAATGTGACTGACTGGTGCACTGAAATGAGTGCTGTAAATCACCCGGAAAAGGCAGCTGTTTTGTGATGCTCTCTGGACAACAGGATTGTAAGAGCTGATGTCCCAAACCTCGCGATAGATGGTAGAAGAGTCAACAGAGAGAACAAACTAGGAATCACATTTTACAGGAGCCTGTCCTTCAAGGACCATGTGGAGACGGTTGTGACAAGGTCTCAAAAGGGACTCAATGCACTTAAAACTATGGCTGCAATGGACACAGAGCAGAGAATGCTTTTCACACTATACCAGCACTTGATCCTCTCAGTAATTGATTATGGACTAGGACTGCTCACTGTCTCAACGAGTCAACTGGTGAAATTAGAGCGCATACAGAACGAGACGATGCGAGTCATTCTGGGATGCACCAGAGACACTCCAGTAGTGTGTATGCGTTATATCCTTGGTTTGCCGTCTGTTGCAGGTGATGCAGGCGAAGGCATACCTCAGAGTAGCTGCAGACACAGACCACCCACTGCATGGGGCGCTGGACGCCCTTAAGGGTCAGCGACTGATAAGAGGGAAATCATGGATGGCTCAGGCGGAGGATACGATCAGGTACGTGTGCCCCTTGGAGACCATTAGGAGAGGAGAAGGGTGGGTCAGAGTGTCAGCGGAGCAGTCAGACTTGTGCAGAGTTATAATCACATTGAGCCGGGAATGCAGGGAGTGGCCAGCAGGGGCCACGGAAGTGGAAATCCAGCAACTAATTCAGGATAATGCTCGCTTAGGTGATGTGATTATCTACACAGATGGGTCGGTGTTGAGAGGTAGGAGAAGTGCCTGGGGGTTCTTAGCAAAAGCCAATGGTCGACGTTTGGTGCAAGAGAGCCTGGCATATGATACCACAACATCTAGCTTAAGAATGGAGGTGGAAGCGGTCAGTGCAGCTTTCCGCTGGATGGAGAATACGATACACACACACATCGTGATTGTAACTGACTCAGAAAGCATGCTGAGGAGAGTGAGAACAGGCAAGCTTCGTGCCGAGTGACTTGCTTCGCTTCGGAATTCACGGGTGACAAGCATCGACTGGATCTTTTCTCCGGGGCATGCTGATATGCTGGGGAATGAACAGGCGAACAGATTGGCTAGGTCGACAAAACTTGGTGGAGTATTGATGCATGACAAAGCAGATGTGGTTGTGACCTTGTGGGAGCATGTGTACACCTCGGAGGAGCAGATGGATCACCATGGTCTGGCAAGAATACGACAGCGAGGGATGACGAGGGGATCTGGCCGACGATCAACGCTCAGAGGAAAGGCGAGATGGACATATAATCATATTGCTACTGTTACTATTAGTGTTGGAACTCTTCGCTGGCTGCTGGGGATGGAGGCGGGAATTCCCCGAATGCTGTGATGTCGATTCCTAAATCAATCAATCAATCAATCAATCAATCAATCAATCAATCATTTTATCATGTATAATATAATCGCATGCACACTACTGTAGAGTGAGTGAGAGAGTTAGTGAGTGTGAGTGAGGTAGGGAGTGTGAGTGTGTGTGTCTTTGTGTGTGTGTGTGTGTGTATATATATATATATGTGTAATAAGAAGAGAGAGGAGATAAAGAGAGAGAGGAGAGAGAGCGAGAAGAGAGAGAGGGATGAGAGAGAGAGAGAGAGAGAGAGATTGCGAGAGAGAGAGAGAGAGAGAGAGAGAGAGAGAGTTGAATTGCCATCACTAATTTTTAAGTTACAAAATGTATATGTACAATTTTTCTCCATTTGCTTTACAATTTTGCGACAATGCTCACGACAATCGTAATTGTAGTGTGTGTAAAGTGTGGGAGTTTGATCATAATAGTAGGTTGGGGATGAGGGGATGTGTGTGTGGGTGGATTCGTGATGTGTGTAGGTGGGCTCAGGATGTATGGGTTGGCGGGGAGATGTGTGTGTGTATATGAGTAAGGGTGTGTGGTTAAGGGATGTTTGGTTGTGGGATGGGTGGGTAGAGGATGTGTGGGTGGGTAGAGGATATGTGGGTGGGTGAGTGTGTGTAGGTTAGGAGATGGTGGTTGATGTTTGTAGGGGTGGGCTCGGGATCTGTGAGTGGGCTGGGGGAGATGGGAGATTATGACGGTGGGTGCGGAATTTGTGTTTGGGTAGGTGCAGGATATAAGAGTTGGCGGGGAGATGTGTGTGTGTGTGTGTGTGTGTGTGTGTGTGTGTGTGTGTGTGTGTGCGTGGGGGATGTGTGGCTGAGGAATGTGTGTTTGGCTGGGTGGTTGGAGGTGTGTGGGTGGAGGAGGATATGTGGGTGAGTGATTGTTGGTGGGTAAAGGGACGGGTAGATGATATGTGAGTGGATGGGGAGATGTGCGTAGGTGGGTGGATGTGTGTGGGTGTGGCATGTGTGGGTTGGGGAATGTATATGTGCTTGGGGTGTGGATGAATGGGATGTGTGGTGGGTGAGAGGTGTGTGGGGGTGGGGAGATGTGTAGGTGTAGGGATGTGGTGGATGGGTGGGGGAATGTATGTGTTAGTGTTGGTTATGTGTATGGTTGGGTAGGGGAGTTAGAGTGAAAGAGGGATGTGTGGGTGGGTGGTGGATGTGTCTCATAACATAGTAATATACATTGTTTATGTTTCCAAAATTTATTTGACAATGTTTTTTCCTATGCACTGTTGATGAAAGTAAGATAAATGATTGGAAGGGCCTAATGTAAGACAGGCTTGCGTGCCCAATTTGTTACCCTTTGAAAATAAATTCTGTTCGTTGCTAATGAAAGATGAGGATACATACAAAAATATGGCATAATGATATGCTTGCGCTCATCTCTGTCTCTCTGTCTCTCTCTCTGTCTCTCTGTCTCTGTCTCTGTCTCTCTCTCTCTCTCTCTCTCTCTCTCTCTCTCTCTCTCTCTCTCTCTCTCTCTCTCTCTCGATGTTTCCATTTTCAGTGTTCAGTCTCCTGGATTGGGAAGCTTTCATGGAGGTACTAATAGCTATTGTTTTCTGTGTTTATTTCATTCTTGTTTTTCCGTTGACAAAGATTTCTGTAAAAACGCGCGCCTGTATCTGTGTGCACTCTCCCATCCGTCGAGCTTTACAGTAATATTTTGTTATTTTAATCGGAATGTGTGTGTGTGGCCCGTGTCGGATACATCGAGATTGATGGCTCAACCCCAAAGAGATAAAGGATGCAACCTCCTTTTTCCCAGTGTGATCCTGACCGTTTAATTAATTTAGCTATACTGGCTCAATTGTTTGAGACCAGAAATAGAGTATTAGAGAACCAAGGAATACCTTCAGGAAATAACTGAAACAGTTGTATTCCCTTTTATACCCAAAATATCCTTTAAGTGGTTCCTTGCCTGTCCTCTACCAACTAATTAATTATATCTAGGGTAGTTTAAAACAATTTGACTATGACAAGTAAAATACAATCAATACATGAAATGACCTCATTTTTTAATGATGTAATAAATACAAATATGGATTTTTAAAATTGCATTCAAAATTACAATTTCCTGTCATAAAATAAGGACATATACATATACAGTAAATATACAGAATTGATGTGCCAATGATAATGTGTATATTAACAGCTATTTTTTCAGTGGCATGTAATGCTAATCATTTACTGGCCTGGATGATGTGGAAAAAAAAAGAAACTGTCTACATTCAGAATTCGCCACTTCCAGCTTTGGTAATCCCTCTGGCTATCAATTAATTGCTGTAGTCTTAGTGTTCCAGGTCTTAGTAGAACATAAGTTGGCTCTTGGTTTTCTTTTCCATTGGTTGGCAGGTAAATGTTTAAATAAAGATTACCTCTCCTATGAGACAAATGGAATGGTTGCAGGTAGGTAAGTTTCTGCGCTACTCTATCAAGGGCATCACTCAACAATGTGCTGCATTCAATCTTCACCAAGTTAGGTCTGGATTTACATGAGTAAGATCACTACCTTTCGTGTAAAATGAATTTCTTCCACACTTTGGCTCCAGGATTTAGATTTTTCCGAATGATGTCGTGGGCTGATGTTTGTCTTCGTCTATCTAACTTATACTAAATTATCTTTGGTACGTTGATTTTGAAGAGACTATCACTCCCTTCTCTCATCGAATCTCCTAGTTCCTCTGCTTGGGTGGTAAAACAAAACGGCCTGTCTTCCGGATGTCCACTGCTATTTATACAGTGCTTTTTCCGGTTAATGTTTTTCATTGCCAACGGGTATATTAAATCTTGGATCGTACAATTGTGGAACAAACAATTCGGTTTCGGTGAACTCCGATTTTGTCGTCCTGGAAATATTTAACGTGATGTTACGTTTGTAAACATATATCACATGGCTCCCCTCTCAGACTGTTGTTCGGCTGAAGAACAGTAGCTTTGAGCAAGCGTAACAAGCTTATATTTCCTCTAATCCTTTCTTCTCCTATTCTTTCTTTCCTCCTCTGATTCTTGTACATAACCTTCAATAGGATGTCTGCTGAGAAAGTCTGCTCCTACATTAATCCTTTCTCACAGCAGTTGTTGGATGTAATATGTTAGAGTTTTGGCTTTGGCGTTTGGAACAGGGTAAGTCTTTGACATGCACAGGTGCTGGATCCTTCAACTTCATGTTGAATTATACTAGATCTGTTAGTCGTACTTGTCTGTTAGTATCGCTGCATAATTTTCTAAGCTCTCTCGAATCTGCTGCTGCTAATCCGTCGTTAGTGTTGAACTTATGTCCACATCTCGATAAGTCTCTTTGAACTGCAGAGGATATTCCACTCCCCTTGAGTTTCCATGTTAAACTTTTGTTGTTATGGCCATTGCTAACAAATTTGCTATCTCGGTGGCGGGTCTCTCGTTGTACTCTCGTAACAAGTTGAGATGAAAGATTTTCTCTTTCCCCTTTATAGTGATCTTGTAGTTTGTTCTGGAAATTCTCTTCTTCACTACATAAGGTCCTCTCCAACCGATCTGCAACTGATTTTGACTTGTGGAAAGAAGTACTTGCACTTTTTCTCCAACCTCTAACTCTATGTTGTTTGATTTCTTGTTGAAATCTCTCGTGATGGGCATTTCCCCTAATGTCGCTGGTGGTGTCCAATTCTTCGGGGGTACTTTCTGACATTCTGGGCATGATGTGACATATCAATGGATGTCCATGTTAATTCCAGGCCAGTAGTAGTAAGTTGAGATTCGTTGCATGGTTGTCTTGATTCCCACATGTCCGCTAAACGGCATACTATGTCCCATCTCAAGTATTTGTGTTCTGTAAGTAGTTGGAACAACCAATTGAGAATACTCTTGTCCTAACTTTTCTGCCTTTGTGTGAAGAATTCCATTCTTCATGTAGAAATCACCCTTCCTAGGAGGTGTATGTGATTTTGGCAACTTACGGAAGCACGTCCCAAGTGAGCTATCTGTTGCTTGGGCTTGTTTTAAATCTTCGGGTTGAAGATTTGCTGGTGTCGTAGTTGTTGGAGTTTCCTTGGCCGGTTGGCGCGTAGTCACCGCTGATGCTATCATTGGCTGTACTGGTTCTCCTAAAAAGACGTAGAGAAATCCCAGCATGACAGGGTAGATTGGATCTTCTATGACCGCTTCTCTGATTTCTCCCGTAACATAGCGTGAAGTTATGCTGACCTTGGCAACAGGAAGTGTCAATGGTACGGAACTTTTCAGACATCCCTGTATTTCGACGGTTTCATCTGTAACTTAATCTGGGTTTACCAATGAGGCTTGTACAATTGCGTCGAAAATTAAATCTGTATCATAGAGACATTCCACTGTCCATCCATTCAGGTTGACAGATTCTATGACTGGCAGTTTTGAGATGGTGTTCCGTTGCGTGTCCATACTGGAGCGAGCATTACGGCTCCTTCTCACTGCTTTAGGTTTACCGCACAGGCTGTGGTAAGAGGTTGAGGCTTCGTTTTGCAATCCTTTGTGTTATGAGAATCAGTTTTACAATGGCTGCAGTAGGGCTTCTCCCACTTGACCTGCTGGTTCTGTTTTGTAGTGGTCTTATTTGATCCATTCGATCCATTTGGTTTGCTGGATTTCGGTTCTCCTTTATCTTTGATCTTCTGAGGGAATTCGCGAGGAAGATTATTGGTAGTTCGTTGATTACATCCCGCCTCTTTCTGCGACTTTTCATATCTCTCTGCCAAAGTAATGATAGACTCCAATCGCTCAGCTCCATTCTGTGTTTAAAATGCTCTCATGTCCTGAGACAGTTTCTGTTTAAGTTGATCTATTAGAAACATTTCTTCTAGATCTTGTTAGGTTTCCTCAAATCTAGACATGGTACTCCTTTTGTTTAGGTTGGATTTCAGTCTTTCTACGTATTGAGAGAAGGTTTCTCCGACTTCCTTCCGAGCAGTCCTGAACTGTTTCTTGTAGTTCTCTCCGTCTATCTCGAAGATGGCTAATAAGGCTTGTTTTAGGATGTTATAATTGCCCAACTCCTCCGGTCGTCTCCAAGAAAATACTTCGTAAGAAATTCCGCGAAGTTCTTGTGACAATTTAACTGCCCATTTGGTCTCCTCCAATCCGCACATCACACACATCCTCTTGAATCTTGATAAATAATTTTCGATGATGTCTGTTCGTTGAAAGAATCCAACGGAAAAGACATGGCATTCACTTGAACTGAAGCTGCTTCCCCTGGTGGTTCAGCTGAAGATCTAATTTGATTTGTTGAGGAGTTATGTTGGTTCATGATTTAAAGTCGTCGTAACTCTGTTTCATTGTCCAGCTTCCTCATTTCCAGTTCATGTTTTTGTCTTCTTTCGTCTTGTTCCAATTCAACTTGTATTCTCCTTTCATCCTTTTCCTTCTCAGCTTGTAGCCGCTTTTCTTCTTTTTCCTTCTCAGCTTGTAGACGTTCATGTTTCTCGAATTCCTCGCTAACATATTGAGCTAACTCCTTACCTGTTAGGTCGCACTGCTTACCAGTCTCCATGAAAAGATTTCTCAGTCTGGCGGTGTCTGCCATTCTTACCTTTTTCTTGTCTTCTCTGAAGGTGAATACGCCTGTATACATGGAGAATAGACTTTAAGCAAAGCACGTATATCTGATTAGAGTTATCTACCTAACTTGATCAATATCTAATAAAATGATAACTTCTGACTAGGTGAATGTTACTATCCTAACCTGCTATATTCTACTTTCTGATTAAAGAAATACCCGGACTTATCCCCCAACTTGTCGGATACGTCGAGATTGATGGCTCAACCCCAAAGAGATAAAGGATGCAACCTCCGTTTTCCCAATGTGATCCTGACCGTTTAATTAATTTAGCTGTACTGACTCAATTGTTTGAGATCAGAAATAGAGTTTTAGAGATCCTAGGAATACCTTCAGGAAATAACTGAAACAGTTTTATTCCCTTTTATACCCAAAATATCCTTTAAGTGGTTCCTTGCCTGTCCTCTACCAACTAATTAATTATATCTAGGGTAGTTTATGACAAGTAAAATACAATCAATACATGACATGACCTCATTTTTTTTATGATTTAATAAACACAAATATGGAATTTGTAAATTGCATTCACAATGACAATTTCATGTCATAAAATAAGGACATATACATATACAGTAAATATACAGAACTGATGTGCCAATGATAATGTGTATATTAACAGCTATATTTTTATTCAGTGGCATGTAATGCTAATCTTTTACTGGCCTAGATGATGTGAAAAAAAAAAAAGAAACTGTCTAAACTCAGAATTCTCCACTTCCAAATTTGGGAATGCCTCTGGCTATCAATTAAATGCTGTAGTCTTAGTGTTCCATGTCTTAGTAGAACATAAGTTGGCTCTTGGTTTTCTTTTCCATTGGTTGGCAGGTAAATGTTTAAATAAAGACTTCCTCTCCTATGAGACAAATGGAATGGTTGCAGGTAGGTAAGTTTCTGCGCTACTCTATCAAGGGTATCACTCAACAATGTGCTGCATTCAATCTTCACCAAGTCAGGTCTGGATTTACATGAGTAAGATCACTACCTTTCATGTAAAATGAATTTCTTCCACACTTTGGCGCCAGGATTTAGATTTTTCCGAAGCGATGTCGTGGGTTGATGTTTGTCTTCGTCTATCTAACTTATACTAAATTATCTTTGGTACGTTGATTTTGAAGAGACTATCACTCCCTTCGCTCATCGAATCTCCTGGTTCCTCTGCTTGGGTGGTAAAACAAAACGGCCTGTCTTCCGGATGTCCACTGATATTTATACAGTGCCTTTTCCGGTTAACGTTTTTCATTGCCAACGGGTATATTAAATCTTGGATCGTACAATTCTGGAACAAACAATTCGGTTTCGGTGAACTCCGATTTTGTCATCCTGGAAATATTTAACGTGATGTTACGTTTGTAAAAACATATCACAGCCCGTAACACTATGCGGCTGCTATAGAATCAGATCAAATTGGCTTAGCCATGTTAAAATGGGGTATTATCGCTGGTTAAGTAGAAGCTGGACACATAACTGATCAAACGAGTAAATGCGAGAAACGTCAGACAATGAATTGCACAACTTATTGTTTGTGTCTGTATTGTTGACATTCACTTCAGCAAACATTGTTTTGAATTACTAAAAGGTCGCCTCCCACTACCATCTGTGAAGCGGCTAGGCGGGGGGGGGGGGGGGGGGTTTATGTGGCTGACATGTACCCTAGTATGTGTTATATTCCATTGGCACCTTGCCGTCTTGACAGACGATAGTTTGTGCTTTAAAAAGGCATAATAACTTTTACATATGGCGGTAGCGAATGTGACTGATAAGGTCAATTCGCGTTGTAAATGTCCGTTCACAGTGGGTGCATGTGAACACGTGGTCATTTCCACCATCATGCACCATCTTACGTCTCACACGCTCGGTGTATGACCTATCTGCAATAATTTTCTCCTTTGTCTTTATTCCATTTCTGATGTTTGCCCTTCATGCAACACGTTCAGCGGTGACTTGCTCCCAATGTGCATTACCATTATGCCTGTATCAAAATGTGTTATATATTTCAGTGTGAAATGTGCATCTTATTTGTGTGAATTATGCAGAATACACTTGACGAAATGCAGCGCAATGTGACAGGTAATATATTGCGAAATCTTTTGTTTCTGTATTCAGTGTTCAAATTAACTACGGGAAAACGTTGTTTTGAAATGTCTTACATCAGTTTTTCTCCTCTTTCATTTCTTGCTCCTAAACCATAATAACCCAATACATCTCCATTTCATCCTAAAAATATGCAAGTAGTAATTTTATGTTTAGTGATTTGATTTGAAATATCACCATTTCTCATATTTCATCACAAAATCGTTGTATTTCATCACAACTACTGCTTGTTGGTAGTGCGTAACTTGTATAACATTTACATGTATTGATGTGTCATTCATTTTGACCCTACTAACTTGATAACAGCCATCCAGCAACTCTCCAGCGGGAAGGCACCTGGTTCGGACTCCATCCTGGCAGAGATATACAAGGCAGGTGGGCCGGTCCTAACAGAGCAGCTTCACCAAGTCTTTACAAACATATGGGTGAACGAGACCATGCCACAAGATTTCAAGGACGCATCAATAGTCCACCTTTGCAAACGAAAAGGAAACCGCCAATCCTGTGACAATCACCGAGGCATCTCCTTGCTTTCAATTGCAGGGAAGATACTCGCCAGAATTCTTCTCAATCGCCTCACGGCCCATCTCGATCAAGGTCTTCTTCCAGAGAGCCAGTGTGGCTTCAGAAAAGAACGTGGAACTGTTGACATGATTTTCGCTGCATGGCAGCTGCAAGAGAAGTGTCAGGAACAGAACTGCGAAATGTTTTCCACTTTCATTGACCTTACCAAGGCTTTTGATACAGTCAGCAGAGAAGGACTGTGAAAGATTATGGCAAAATATGGCTGTCCACGAAAGTTTGTCCAAATAGTGCGGCTATTTCATGATGGCATGCAGGCAAGAGTACAGGAAAATCGTGAACTGTCTGAGCCCTTTCCTGTCACAAATGGAGTGAAACAAGGATGTGTCCTGGCACCAACACTGTTCAGCCTCATGTTTTCAAGACATGCAACATAATGTTTCAGCTTTCTCACATGCCTGTGCCAACTTATCAGCCATCATAGAACTCACGGCTCCATACTTTCAACCCCACTGGATGAAATGAATGGTCATCATCTTAGCTGGGGCATACATAACTTCAGTTGCACCAAGTGCTCATTCAAAAACAAGCAGTTGGGGCATAAATAACATCAGTTGCACCACGTACTCATTCATAAACAAGCAGTTGGGGCATAAATAACATCAGTTGCACCACGTACTCATTCATAAACAAGCAGTTGGGGCATAAATAACATCAGTTGCACCACGTACTCATTCATAAACAAGCAGTTGGGGCATAAATAACATCAGTTGCACCACGTACTCATTCATAAACAAGCAGTTGGGGCATAAATAACATCAGTTGCACCACGTACTCATTCAAAAACAAGCAGTTGGGGCATAAATAACATCAGTTGCACCACGTACTCATTCATAAACAAGCAGTTGGGGCATAAATAACATCAGTTGCACCACGTACTCATTCATAAACAAGCAGTTGGGGCATAAATAACATCAGTTGCACCACGTACTCATTCATAAACAAGCAGTTGGGGCATAAATAACATCAGTTGCACCACGTACTCATTCATAAACAAGCAGTTGGGGCATAAATAACATCAGTTGCACCACGTACTCATTCATAAACAAGCAGTTGGGGCATAAATAACATCAGTTGCACCACGTACTCATTCAAAACAAGCAGTTGGGGCATAAATAACATCAGTTGCACCACGTACTCATTCATAAACAAGCAGTTGGGGCATACATAACATCAGTTGCACCACGTACTCATTCATAAACAAGCAGTTGGGGCATAAATAACATCAGTTGCACCACGTACTCATTCATAAACAAGCAGTTGGGGCAAGCTTGATGGACAAGCAACACACTAACTTGAACTGAAATACACAAATAACCATTAGTTTATTCTTTTTGTTTTTCATCAAACAATTGTCCTACTATTTTTTCGTGTTTATCCCTTCAAGAATAAATTATTGTGTGTTTGTCAGTTATTACTTTTCTAGATCCCTCCCACCTCACCTCACGTATGCCTACGCTATTTATGTTCATATGTTTCATTTCTCTTATTACATTTTCCGACATTCGCAACTTAGCTTGTGACCTCACATACCATATTCCTCCTTTAAATTTATTCATTTCAATCTTGCTATGAGAGATGTGGTTTCTTAGACGAATGTTGCGAATTCCTTGGACTGCCAAAGTAACTAACAACGAATGCCTTAAAGAGGATAACGAAACTAGAACATTATATACAACAATAAGAAAGATACAAACAACCTTTTTTTTTTTGGTCATGTGATGAGAAGAGAGGCGCAGGAGAACATCATAACAACTGGAAAGATCGAGGGGAAGAAAGGCAGAGGCAGACCACAAGAAATGATGCTGGATGGATTGCGACGGTGGCATGGAGGCATATCAACGGCAGAGTTGATCCAGAAAACCAGAGACCGAGATCTGTGGAGAGTCACGAACGCCTACGCCAGTCGGCACGGCACTTGATGATGATGAGTAGCCTGATGACGGTCTCCTGTCACCCCTGGCTCAGGGCAGTCCCTAAGACAGCCATTAACACCGTTCTCTTTTTTGGAAATGTGTGAATTCTTAGGGAGATAATCTGGTGGTTTCTCCATGTCTTTCACATGCACACAGGGTGTCTGTTACATCTACTTTGGACGTCCGTTTCCGACTCTCAGCACATTAAATATGTGTGCATGTTTGTGTATATGCGTGCGTGCGTTCGTGAGTGCGTGTGCGTGTGTGTGTGTGTGTGTGCATTTAAGTATATTTAGTTCAACTGTGTCGCTTGTTTTGAATGTAAAGATGTCTTCTTTATCTAATATTTTACGTCAGGATAATAAGTAATGAAGCAGTGAAGAAACTGGACACAGTATATTTATAATTTTTAAAGAACTTTGAGAAAATCGTAGACAAAATAAAACAATTTAGAGACTGTATACAGTAGATATGTGGGATGTTAAAAGAATGTTGAGAAAATCGTAGACTGAAGAACACTATCTAGAGGCATTTGGAGGTGCAGATGGTGTTTCATGACAGCTCATTAACACGATCAGGAAAACTTAAAGAAAATGTAATTTCTAAGAATATCAACAGAAGAGAGAGAAAAGACAAATAAGTACTATTTAGGGGAGATATATGAGACGAGAGAAAGAGACAGAAAGTTACATTATCAAGTGTGTTGAGACGAGAGAAAGAGACAGAAAGTTACATTATCAAGTGTGTTACAATAGACAAGATAGAATGGGAGATATGGTATAGACACAAGGAACGGTTCTCTCCCCGTGATACCTCCTCCTCCTCCTCCTGCCCCTCCTGCTCCTACTCCTCCTCTTCTTCTTCTTCTTCTTCTTCTTCTTCTTCTTCTTCTTCTTCTTCTTCTTCTTCTTCTTCTTCTTCTTCTTCTTTGTTCTTCTTCTTCTTCTTCTTCTTCTTCTTCTTCTTCTTCTTCTTCTTCTTCTTCTTCTTCTTCTTCTTCTTCTTCTTCTTCTTCTTCTTCTTCTTCTTCTTCTTCTTCTTCTTCTTCTTCTTCTTCTTCTTCTTCTTCTTCTTTCTTCTTCTTCTTCTTCCTTCTTCTTCTTTTTCTTTCTTCTTCTTTTTCTTCTTCTTCTTCTTCTTCTTCTTCTTCTTCTTCTTCTTCTTCTTCTTCTTCTTCTTCTTCTTCTTCTTCTTCTTCTTCTTCTTCTTCTTCTTCTGCTTCTTCTTCTTCTTCTTCTTATGAAGCTGAAGCTAACACGGGCGATGATGACTCTTCCAGTGTCTTTCATTTGACAATTTAATGGTATTTATGTTGTTTATAATACAATTCTGTTGCCCAGCTAGTTACGAATTCTACGTACACTTCTCTCTCCTTCTCTCTCTCTCTCTCTCTCTCTCTCTCTCTCTCTCTCTCTCTCTCTCTCTCTCTCTCTCTCTCTCTCTCTTTCTCTCTCTCTCTTTCACTCTCTCTCACAAGCTCTCTCTCTCTCTCTCTCTCTCTCTCTGACTCCCTTGGCAAGTACTGTCCCCCTGATCTGACTATGATTAAACTTATGCCTAGAGTTCATTATTTGTAAGATAATTGCAATCAATAATAAAGACTACACTTCGCAGCAGCATTTTTGTGTCAAACATGCAACCAAAAGACATAAATTATCAGACCTGCTGATGTATAACATTGCTGAAATGACAAATTGGCAACGTAGTACAGGTTTCTCCCAACCTGCCGGCTAACGATATCATATTGAACACCCAAAGGAATCAATCAGTCGTGATATTATGTTGATATGCCCACATGTATGTTCATATATAAACCCCAATTAGACATCTATTTCCTCAGAAAAGCAGGTAGGAGAGTCATTAATGAAATTTTGTGAATCAAAAGATGAACTATTTTTATACGTCGTATATTCTGCTTTCGTAACATGAAGCTATTTCCCAACACATGCGGATTTGTCGTGGAATTGTTACATCGTGTCTTTGTTGTCCTTGGATGTTTGTGAGTACTAGTGTCCTCGCACGTCACGTTGTGATTTCTTCTACCTCTTTCTCAACAGAGATTAAGAGCAGAATAGGTCAAACAAAAGTGGCATTTCGAAACATGAAAGTATCTTATGTAAGGGACGTTCATTTGAAACCCGTTCCAATACCTTTATTACAAAAGCATGAAAGAAACATTAACAGGTGTGGTAGAATTAAACAAAGCATTCATTTTGAATGCATTATGCACCATGGGTTGGTCAGAAGAAGTTGCCGTAGGCATTCAGGCGAGCATCCCATTGCCTAGGTAGGCGGCGAATGCCGTCCGCCAAAAAAAAAAAGTATTGTGGTTGCTCACTGAAACAAGTGTTTACTGCGTTCATTACGTCTGCATCTGTGTGAAATCGTTGCCCCTTGACAGCTGCTTTTTTTAGAGGTTCGAACAAATGAAAATCACATGGTAACAAATCAGAACTATAGGCTGGATTTTGCAGAGTTTCCCACTTCTTCCAAGCTAATGCTTCCTGCACAATCTTTGCAACACGCGGACGAGCATTATCGTGCAACAAAATCACACCGCGGGAAAGCATGTCGGGTCGTTTATTCTGGATGGCTTTTTGCAGCTTGTCTAGTGTTTGCAATCGTCTCGACTTGTCTTGCCACTGGACTCAGATGGACTCAGGTGAGAGAGTGAGGTCGACGAATTGCGCAACTCTTCCTCACTTTAATCCAAGTCATCGCGCAAGTCATTCTTCATCCAACGTCACTTATCAGAGAAAATGACCATGAAGTTGCCTCTGCTGAATGGAAAGAAGCACGCAACCATTGTGAGTGTCTACGCACCAACTATGACCAACGAAGATGATGTCAAGAACAAGTTCTATGAGGACCAGCACAATGTATTAACATCTGTTCCCAAAGGAGACAAACTTATACTCCTTGGGGATTTCAATGCCAGAGTAGGCACGGACACCACCTCTTGGAGTGGCATTATTGGAAAGCATGGAGTCGGAAATTGTAACAGCAATGGACTCCGCCTCCTTCAGACATGTGCCGAACATGATCTACTGATTACGAACACAATTTTCCGTCTCCCCATGAGAAATAGGACATCGTGGATGCACCCTCGCTCGAAACACTGGCACCTCATTGACTATGTCATCATCAGGAGGAGTGACAGACAAGACGTTCGAGTGACAAAATCCATGTGTGGTGCCGAATGTTGGACAGACCATCGTCTCATTGTCTCGAAAATGAACATCCACATCAGGCCACCACGGCGTCCTCAAGGGGCGAAAATGCAAACAAAGCTAAATGTCACCCGCCTAAACAGCAAGAAACTGCAGCAGTCGTTTGAAAATATGCTGAAAGACCGCCTCAAGCCCAATGCTGAAGTTAAACAGGATACAGAAACAGAATGGAGAGCCCTAAAGGACACCATTTACAACACTGCTATGGAAATCCTGGAGCCAGCCCCCCGAAAGCATAAAGACTGGTTTGATGAAAATTCCGAAGACATCAACCAATTGCTGGCCGAGAAACATCTTCTCCTCAAGGCACATTTGAATGACCCAAAGTCAACATCAAAAAAAGATGCTTTCAAGAACATTCAGAGAGTAGTGCAGCAGAAACTTCGGCACATGCGGGACTCCTGGCTGAGCAGCAAAGCTGATGAAATTCAGGGCTTTGCTGACAGACATGATATGAAAAACTTCTACGACTCACTGAAAGCGGTCTATGGTCCTTCATCACCAGGCATAGTTCCCCTCCTCAGTGCAGACGGGGGAACATTGGTCACCGATAAGAAAGAAATCCTCCAACGCTGGGCAGAGCATTTCAGCAAAATCTTAAATGCAACTTCCTTCTTCGATGATGAAAGCATCAACTGCCTTCCTCAAGTTCCCACCAATGAGACACTTGATGACCTGCCAACCATAGTGGAAATAAACAAAGCCATCCAGCAACTCTCCAGCGGCAAGGCACCTGGTCCTGACTCCATCCCAGCAGAGATATACAAGGCAGGTGGGCCGGTCCTAACAGAGCAGCTTCACCAAGTCTTCACAAACTATGGATGAACGAGACCATGCCACAAGATTTTAAGGACGCGTCAATAGTCCACCTTTACAAACGTAAAGGAAACCGCCAATCCTGTGACAACCACCGAGGCATCTCCTTGCTTTCAATTGCAGGGAAGATACTCGCCAGAATTCTTCTCAATCGCCTCACAGCCCATCTCGATCAAGGTCTTCTTCCTGAGAGTCAATGTGGCTTCAGAAAAGAACGTGGAACTGTTGACATGATTTTCGCTGCAAGGCAGCTGCAAGAGAAATGTCAGGAACAGAACTGCGAAATGTTCTCCACTTTCATTGACCTTACCAAGGCTTTTGATACAGTCAGCAGAGAAGGACTGTGGAAGATTATGGCAAAATATGGCTGTCCACGAAAGTTTGTCCAAATAGTGCGGCTATTTCATGACGGCATGCAGGCAAGAGTACAGGAAAATGGTGAACTGTCTGAACCCTTTCCTGTCACCAATGGAGGAGTGAAGCAAGGATGTGTCCTGGCACCAACACTGTTCAGCCTCATGTTTTCAGCCATGTTGATGAATGCCTTCGAGAACGACGACATTGGAATAGACATCAACTACCGTATGGATGGAAAGTTATTCAATCTCAGAAGGCTGAAAGCTAAAACCAAAATTAACAGCGGCACCGTCAGAGAGCTCCTGTTTGCTGATGATTGCGCTCTATACGCCAACTCAGAGGCGGCCATGCAACATAATGTTTCAGCTTTCTCACATGCCTGTGCCAACTTTGGGCTCAATATCAACTTGGAGAAGACTGTAGTTATGTACCAGCCAGCTCCAGGGAATAATCACACTGTGCCGAATATCAAAGTGAATGATCATAGACTAAGTGTTGTGGACAAATTCACCTATCTTGGCAGCACCGTGTCACAAGCTGCCACAATCGATGGCGAAGTGAATGCAAGAATCTCCAAGGCCAGTGCAGCCTTTGGCAGACTGTACAAGAATGTATGGGACAGAACTGGAATAAGCCTGCAAACAAAGCTAAAAGTCTACAAAGCAGTTTGTCACATGCCTGTGTTCAGTGGCATTAAGGTGAGTGTCCGTACAATATAAACAGTTCAAGAGGTGAAAGGGCATTCACAGGAAAGAAAAGATAATGAGATAAACGGTAAGGGAGAGGGGCTGCAAGAAGGGGCAGACAGTTGGAGCAGTGAGGTTGTGTGTTGTGTGTGACGCATTGTGGGGGATAGAATTGTTGAAAAAGAGAGGGACAAAGATTGACGGGGGCAGTTGAGGTTTGGACTCCGAGCTGAGAGGGAGTTGAGTGTAGACCAGACCAGGAGAAGGTCGTGGTCTGATAAAGTGAAGAATTGTGACGGAGTTTGGAAGATAACTCCGCACTGTGGGTTCCAGGGATAGTGAGTGGAATTCGAGACCCATAGTGGGTTACTTTGAGTCGGGCCTAGAGAGAGGCTAGTATACCTGTCGTGTGGGACGAGATTTTAGTAGCCTTGAGAGGCAGTGTTATTCGACGTGTTCCATTGGGATGGAGATATATCCTTAGAGAATTATTGTTCCTGGATTTATATGTTACATGTGTCTGTGTTAATTCAGAATTAAAGGAATATTATGTGCGCAAATTAACGCTTGTTCACTGACTGGTGTTTGGTGGTGATGCATCTTGATTAATCTGTTGTTCAACATCACATTGTTACAAGGACATACCCTAGACACAACCATAGCCACTCTATCTGTCACTTAGTCAACATTCACTTTGTGTCAGAGTAGATTTCTGGGAGGCTTCGTCGATTAGAGAGAACACTAACATCAGAGACATTAGTCGGATGCCCAATTACAACAACAATAATGAGAGCTCTCCTGTCAAGAATAAACACCATTTTCAGTAGACAACGCATGTCAAAAGTGTCGGAGAATTAATACAGAGTCCACGAGAAACCAGGTAAAAATATCATTTCTCACTCGGAGTGGGGAGAGGAGACGGGGAAAGACTGTCCACGATATAAACACTGGTGTTTCTCCTGTGCGGGAATTGGCTAGCGGAGAGTTCACGAAAGGCCACCACAGGTAAAACCATTGCCCACCCTGAGAGGGAGAGGGGACAGCGGGGTTTATTCACAGTACACAGACAAGGTTCGCGCTGCTGAGAGAGTCGTCTGGCGGACAGCAGGCGAAAAAGTCGGCGCTGTTTAGAACAGGGTGTTCACGAAAAATAGACAGGCGCCAAAGGTGAAGGTCAGGTGGACTTGTGCACAGCGAGTGTGTGTGTTTACGGCGTCTTCAGAGTTCGGTGCAGATAATAAGATGGAAAGGGGCGCCAGGGGAGTTACGAGGGTAATTCATGGTTAAAAACTCGCCAGGAGGAGGGGAGTTATAGGAGGAAAGTGTGGGGAACACACAAAGGTGACAATCGTTGCTCCACAGAAAAGGAAAAGTTTCTACACGGAGTATTGCGATAAAGAGAAACAGAGATGACCTTGTGAGTCAAGGCCGAGAACCAGGGAATTTGACGGAAAAATTTCCACGGAGAATAACACGTTGGTTTTCTACTGAAACTAGGATTTACGTTTAACGTCTTTGTGTGTGTGTGTCATCATCGGCAAACAAACCACAACAGTCATTCAGGTGCCGTCTTCGCAAATATGAGCGCATTTTTTCACCAAAAAAGACTTGCGAAGCGGATTTAAAGCGCGTGATCATTTTCTGCTATTCGTTGGTTTAACCGGGTCAGCAACAGTGAAACCATACCATCACTTCAAAGCGACAGTGACTACGCAGATAAACATTCATTGATTTTAAAGGTATTTTCGGCTCCCCAAAACGCAACGAAAACCCAATATTTCTGGCAAAACAAGAGCGTTCACATACATTATACAATCACAGGCCATCCCTACAGGGAGGGTTACAAAAACATTACGGACTGTGAAGATACAAGGCGTTGGGATAATTATCATCATCTTCAACTTTTACGACAGTCGAAAATCGTGTCACCACGTCAACAAAAAGTGACAACGCATCAGAACTTTAATTCATTGTGGGAAGCTAACGGCGTAATCTTTTCAAAACAGTAACCGACAAACATTTCCAGGCGATTTTCGGAGACTATTGAAAACAAATTAAGGACTTTTTTAAGATTCTACCATCGCATTGGTGTCGGCAACCCTTGTTTGCTTCTGTTGTTCTCATCGTCCTAAGTATTGTTGTTGTTGTGCGTTACGTAAATATTTGTATGTGGTCCAGTGTTCGTTATAAGTAGGATATTTTTGCATTGTTTCTCGAAATGCGGGAGACGGCGCAAAGGTGAAATTGTCTAGGTACATATTGTATGTTGTTGAGAGACAGCTGACGAGTCAGTTTGTTTTGTGCTGTGGCATTGGGTCGTCTCGACATTATACATGGTGTCCAAGTGTCTACGTCAGATCTATGTACATTATTCATTTTATATTTGTTCTTTTTACTGTTTTCTCTTTACTGTTACATATAATATTTGAGTTCTTTGGATATATGGTATTGTTGTAATGCTTATGTTAATACATCTTCTATCTAGATGGTATTTGTCAGTTTATATTATGCGCACGGTATGGTCTTTCATGGGCATGTTTATGTCAGTGGTTTTTATTTCTATGTAATCATCCGTCTGCGTTTCACCGGCCTATGCGTCTAGCGTTTAATAGTTCGCAGTTAGTGTGTATCATCCATTTGTGTATGTATATGTATGTTTACAACTATTTCCAGGAATTGTTCTACAGTTATTTGATATATATATATATATATATATATATATATATATATATATATATATATATATATATATATATATATATATATATATATATATATAGGAGGGAGTATAGTTATATTCCCCCCTCACTACCTAGTGCTTATAGAGTGACTGGGTGAGTACAGAGTGATATTGGAGCACTACGGATTTACGTACACAGGGAGTGCGGGTGTACTTAGGGAAGTGACACAAAGAATAACAGCAGAGCCTGTACATTTATAGTTGGCTGATTCACAGCAACGTTTCCACAAGTACAAGATGCCTACTTTAATGGATTATATTGAAGCAGGTGAAAGAATAGGCCTGAAAGGTAAAGAGTTACAGGAGTATGCAGAAGCGAAAGAACAAAAGCAGACTGGAAAGAGAGGAGAGGCATAATGAACGCGAGGCAAAGCGTCTACAGGAAGAGAAAGAGACGCAAGTAAAACTAGCCGAAATAGAGAACAAGCGTCTACAGGAAGAGAGAGAGACACAAATGGAACTTGAAAAGTTAAAACACACAAATGCGGTGGAAATCGAGAGAGAGAAGATTAAAATGGAAGCTGAAATTGCACTAAAAAAACTAGAACTATCTTCGAAAGGTCAAAGTGAGGAAAGCAGAAGACCGTCGCAGTCGTCACAGAGATTAAAACTGCCATTTTTTACGGACCGAGACAACTTGGATTCCTATTTGTCGAGAATCGAAGCATCAGTGAAGGTATTAGGCATCCCAGAAAGCGAGTACGCAATTAGACTGGGCGAGTATTTAACGGGTAAGGCCCTAGAAATTATGTTTAATTTACCTGTAGAAGAAAGGAACAACTACACTATCTTACGTCAACGTTTGCTGACAAAGTTCCAACTAACTGAACATGGATATAGAACAAAGTTTAGACAGTTAGGGCCAGAGACAAATCAAGATTTCACAGATTTTGTTAACACAGTAAAGAACACATTTAATAAGTGGATGGAGCTGGCAGAGGTAGGGAAAGATTTTAATAAATTAGTGGATTTAATGCTGAGAGACAAGGTGTTATCATCGTGCAATACTAATTTAGTGGCTTTCTTCGAGGAACGTAAGCCAAAGGACATAGACACAATGTCTCAGTTAGGGCAAAACTATATGACTGCACATCCTAACAGTTCTATTGGGAAACTAATGAGTGAGGAAATAGTCTGTGCAGCGTACACTAAACAGGACCAGAATCCAGTCATTAGACCAAGGGCGAAAAGTGTGGATTCAGCACAGAAAGGTGAGCAACAAGAACTTCAAGATAATGGTTTCCGAGGAAACAATGTTGGTAGAGTAGGACGGTACCCATATAGAAGAGGGAACTTCCAGAGACGTCCAAATTATGCCGGATGTTGGAATTGTGGGAGCTGGAGACACAAAATGGCAGATTGTGATGCACAACCATCAGATGGACCAACGAACAACAGTAAAAGGGAGATCACTTGTTTCAAATGTGGAAGGAACGGGCATGTCAGTCATCAATGTAGGATGAGAGAAACAGAGCACTCAAATGCAGCACAAGTAATTGAGACGCTGAACAATGAAGATTGTAGTGGGTGCAAACCTCTTTTTGAAAAAGACAGTCAGCCAGTCTTAATATGTGGTCACACAGTTAAAGCAGGATCAGCAGTGCATGAAGGAGGAAGTCTGAAGATGCATCATGGGTTTGTTAATGATAGGCCAGCGTTAACAATTAGGGATTCCGGATGTACGTCCATCGGGGTGAGAAAGAGTTTAGTGCAACCCTCGGATTATACAGGAAAAAAGATTAGATCCATAACATTTAATGGGACAGTAGAATTACTACCCAATAGCCGTGATAACAGTAAAAACACCATACATAACAGGAAGAGTGACAGCATGTGTTTTAGACTCACCAGTGGCAGATCTCATCATAGGAAATGTTATAGGAGTTAAAGAGTGTACAGAAGAGGAAGTAGTTTATTGGGACCAAAAATATAGTGTAAGCAGTAATGAGGTAGTTACCACAAGAGAACCTAAATTAGAGAGTATAGCTGAGGTAGAAGAGGCACTTGAAGTAGACACAGGAACTCAGGACAAGGATAGTACAGCTGAGCAGATGAGAATGGATCCCAAATATAGTGCTAGTGGCTCCCAGAGACAAGATACTACTCTGAACAAATGTTCACAAGGGTGTAGGAGAGTAGAACATAGGCAGTCAAAGAAAGGTAGATGGTGCTTCGAGAGGAAGAACAATGTTCTCACTCGCCGCTTGTCAGATGGCGGAACTGCATGTGGGCAAGTAGTATTACCGTTAACACATAGCGACCGATATACTAGAACAGCTCAGGATAGGGCAGGTGCAGGGCACATAGGAGTAAGGCGGAAGCAGCATAGAGCAGGATGCCAGGTATATTGGCCAGGATTCAATAAAGAGTTCAGACTAAACAGAGACGCAAGTGTAACAGTACAATATGCAGATAGGAAAGTTGAGTCAGGTCAAAAGAGTGTTCGCGACATTACTGACCCAGGGCTAGGGATAGCAAACAGATGTTGTAATTGTAGAGGTACCATGAGTCATGGGTACATGAAAGGTAGACACAGCATCGACAGGAATCAGAGGTGGGTTGATGCAAGAAAAGAACCACCTGATATATGGTCAGGTACACAAATAGCTTGTGTCTTCTTAAAGATATTAATAGACCTGTGGGTACATAAGTATAATGCTTTTCTATGATGTATTATTATTATGTGATGTATTAGATCATGCAATGTTACACAAGATAGAAAGTTGTTTGTATTTATGTGTGGGGAATATGGGAGTTTACTATGAGTATTGGATATATATTATTAAGTGTGGTAGCTAGAGTAAGGTGGATTTATACTTACGACTACCCAGGCAATGTGTCTGGGTCACATATTTGATAAGTATTAGTCGCCCAACATTAGAAAACGATGTTTTCTTTTGAGGGTGGGGTAGTGTCACATGCCTGTGTTCAGTGGCATTAAGGTGAGTGGCCGTACAATATAAACAGTTCAAGAGGTGAAAGGGCATTCACCGGAAAGAAAATATAAGGAGATAAACGGTAAGGGAGAGGGGCTGCAAGAAGGGGCAGACAGTTGGAGCAGTGAGGTTGTGTGTTGTGTGTGAGGCATTGTGGGGGATAGAATTGTTGAAAAGAGAGGGACAAAGATTGACGGGGGCAGTTGATGTTTGGACTCCGAGCTGAGAGGGAGTTGAGTGTAGACCAGACCAGGAGAAGGTCGTGGTCTGATAAAGTGAAGAATTGTGACGGAGTTTGGAAGATAACTCCGCACTGTGGGTTCCAGGGATAGTGAGTGGAATTCGAGACCCATAGTGGGTTACTTTGAGTCGGGCCTAGAGAGAGGCTAGTATACCTGTCGTGTGGGACGAGATTTTAGTAGCCTTGAGAGGCAGTGTTATTCGACGTGTTCCATTGGGATGGAGATATATCCTTAGAGAATTATTGTTCCTGGATTTATATGTTACATGTGTCTGTGTTAATTCAGAATTAAAGGAATATTATGTGCGCAAATTAACGCTTGTTCACTGACTGGTGTTTGGTGGTGATGCATCTTGATTAATCTGTTGTTCAACATCACATTGTTACAAGGACATACCCTAGACACAACCACAGCCACTCTATCTGTCACTTAGTCAACATTCACTTTGTGTCACAGTTGTATTATCCACACTGCTATATGCTTGTGAAACCTGGACTGTTTATCAGCGACACGCTAGGAAATTAAACCACTTCCACACAGTCTGCCTAAGGAAGCTCCTGAAGATTAAATGGCAAGACAAGATTCCAGACACTGAAGTCCTAGAAAGAGCATCCATGCCCAGTATCCACACTCTACTGATGAAGAATCAGATTCGCTGGGCTGGTCACTTGACTCGCATGCCAGATCACAGACTCCCTAAACGAATTTTCTACAGCGAACTGCGTTGTGGTAAACGCTCCCAAGGTGGCCAGAGGAAACGTTTTAAAGACACTCTGAAAATTTCACTGAATGCTTTTGGAATTCATCATGACACCTGGGAGGCTGCAGCCAGAGACCGAAATTCGTGGCGTGCATCATTGCACAAAGGTGCAGTCATATGTGAGGCAACCAGGACTGCAAGAGCTGTGAAGAAAAGGCAGGACAGAAAAACCACTGCAGGAAATCCTCCTCCAGAGACGTCAAGCATTCTTTGCCCACATTGTCAAAGAACATTTCGAGCCAAAATAGGCCTTATCAGCCATCTTAGAACCCACGGCTCCACACCTTCAACTCCACTGGATGAAATGAATGGTCATCATCATTCTTGATGGACAAACAACATAAAACACAGTGTTTGCAAGTAGTTGGTTGAGTTGATGTTGACACCAGGTTCTTTAAAGTCGGCCAACAATAGCTCTTCATGGTCAAAAAATGACTCAGCATAACCTTACCAGCGGAAACCTGTAACTTGAATTATTTGGCTTTTGGTGGTCCAGCATGCTTCCATTGCATGCTCTCTCATTTGCTGCTCGGCTCAAAGTGGTGACACCATGATTCATCGCCTATGAGGAAGAGAAATGCATCACCCTCCACTCTGTAACGCAGAAAAAGGTTCAAACACCATCCCATGCGTTCCTCTTTTTGGTGGTCGGTCAACATCCGTGGTACCCACTGTGAACACACCTTCCGAGATTGCAGTTTCTTACGAACGACCGTTTGAATTGTCCCAATTGACACATCAAATTATTTCACTAGCGAACGTATGCTTCGACAACGGTTCATCTGTACTGCTGCATCAATTTTGGCGATGGTTTTTTCTGTTGCAACAGTGTGCGCTTGACCCGGCCGTCGAAGATCTGTCGTGAACTGACGTCCTTTCCGAAACATTCGTGCCCAGTCTGTCACTGTTGTCTTTGAAACACATTTGTTACCGTACGTTGCCTGCATTCTTTGATGAATGTCCACTGGTCGACATCCTTCAAATGAAAGAAACTGAATCACCGCTCTTTGAGCTTCTTTGGACGGATTTTGAACTAACCCGGCCATTTTCTCAACGGTCAGAAATAGTTAGTTAGTTAGTTAGTTAGTCGACAGATCATCCTCGTTGCACATCGGACCATTCAGTCCATAAGTGCTCGGATCCCCTCCTCAGCAAATCCCGCAGCGTGTAGCGGCTAACGACGCCAGTTCTGTGTTGGTTTATCAATCTTCTTTGGCTTCCTGCGTAGTGTTCTTGTTTGGCCACCCCTCTTTTAATTTGCTGCTCTCGCAGTCTGGCCATTGTTGTAGATTCACAGTCATCACTTGGTTCTTGCAAAAGTCTCACTTCTCGTAGAGCATTCAGAATGTCAGCCTGGTCCATGGCGCGTCCGCCCTCCACAGTAGCCTCACCTGCCAGAAATGGTCAGAAATAGAATCTATGCATCAAGGGACGATAAGCACGTGCTCTTTTATTCATTGGTCAGTACTTATCACATGACTATGACATGATCATGTTCAACGTAGGCAATAACGCGCGGTGCGGCACGAACGGATTTCAAATGAACTATCATTGCGGGTCAAAAAGAGAGTATTGAAGTGTTATACAGAAACTGCTTAGTTGTATGGTTCTGAGACTACTGAACACTCCTTAATTAAAATTACCTTGCAGATCACAAACAGCCTGGTGTGTATTGCAACGGCCCGTAAAGAACATACGACTAGCTTTGCTGGATAGCAGTGAATTACGAAACGTGACTGAACACTTTAGAAAGACCATGGAGGCTATGGGGATGTGGTTACTGAGACGAATCTGTCGAACACGTGAATTGTCAGAATAACTAACATCGATCGCCTGAACAGACTAATGAAGTAGGTCATTATGTACAGCTATAACAATAAACAAGCAACATTATTTGGTCATGTAATGAGAAGAGAGACATTGGAAAACATTGTGACGACGGAGACGATCTGAGGGGAAAAGAAGCTGAGACAGGCAGAGAGATAAGATGTTTGGTTGGCTGAGACAGTGGCTTGGAGGATTATCGACATCAGCAGAGTTGATTCTGAACACCAAAGACCGAGATCTGTGGAGAGTCATGAACGCATACGCCAGTTTACACGGCACATGATAATGAGGATCCTTTCTCGTGTATCCTCAGTAGTAAGTTGATTCGTTAGTTCCTCCTTTCTGCCAACAAATCCGATCTGAGAACAACGCGTGTTACTGCCTACTTTGCCTCTCATCATCTCAGTACTTGTTAAATTATGATAAAAATTCCCACATTTGCATTTGTCCAAAGCAGTGTCATTACGACCTGCTCTTGATAAAATGCGCCGGATCAGGGATTGTTAGCGTATGCAGTGGGAGATCACAACAATTAATTACAAAATACATCAGGAAAAGACAAAGAAAATGAGGCTAAATCAGACGAATGATAACACGATCTCCCGTGGCGAAACCCCACTTCAAGAGACGGAATTATATACCTATTTACGGCTCTGTGGCGACAGCGATAGGGACGCATTTCGTAATCTTGCATATCACGATCGAAACACAGATGCTGGAGATTTAACGGCAGACCGCCTTGCGTTGTATTTTCATACAATGGTATGAGTGCCGGTCGTTGAGAAAGCAATGGCAAACTACTGAAAGTAAACTTGCAATGAAATCTCAAACAGCCCAAATATGCTGAGGGATTGACTGCGATATTTAACTAACTTTTTACGGAGCAACGCAGACAAAGATGGCGGAGCAGATAAAGATATGAAAAAAAGAATACAAAAGACAAGAGAAGCACTAGGAAATTTCAATAAATCAAAAGAAATTAAACTTATCACAAAACTTAGAATATTTAATTCTCAAGTTAAATCCGTATTTTTGTATGTATATCTAAAACATGGAGAACAACTGATACGTTTACAAATAAACTGCAGACATTTATGAACTGGTGTCAGTGCAAACTAGAAGGGATAAAATGGTATGACAGAATCACCAGCGTGACGCTCTTGTAAATAACTAGGCAAATACCAGTGTGCCAAACTAGAAGGGATAAAATGGTATGACAGAATCACCAGAGTGACGGTTCTGTAAAGAACTAGGCAAATACCAGTGTGCCAAACTAGAAGGGATAAAATGGTGTGATAGAATCACCAGCGCGGAACTCTTGCAAAGAACTAGGCAAATACCAGTGTGCCAAACTAGAAGGGATAAAATGGTGTGATAGAATCACCAGCGCGGAGCTCTTGTAAAGAACTAGGCAAATACCAGTGTGCCAAACTAGAAGGGATAAAATGGTATGACAGAATCACCAGCGCGGAGCTCTTGTAAAGAACTAGGCAAATACCAGTGTGCCAAACTAGAAGGGATAAAATGGTATGACAGAATCACCAGCGCGACGCTCTTGTAAAGAACTAGGCAAATACCAGTGTGCCAAACTTGATGGGATAAAATGGTGTGACAGAATCACCAGCGCGGAGCTCTTGTAAAGAACTAGGCAAATACCAGTGTGCCAAACTAGAAGGGATAAAATGGTATGACAGAATCACCAGCGTGACGCTTTTGTAAAGAACTAGGCAAATACCAGTGTGCCAAACTAGAAGGGATAAAATGGTATGACAGAATCACCAGCGTGACGCTCTTGTAAAGAACTAGGCAAATACCAGTGTGCCAAACTAGAAAGGATAAAATGGTATGACAGAATCACTAGCGTGACGCTCTTGTAAAGAACTAGGCAAATACCAATGTGCCATACTAGAAGGGATAAAATGGTATGACAGAATCACCAGCGTGACGCTCTTGTAAAGAACTAGGCAAATACCAGTGTGCCAAAAGGTGACAAGTAGACCCTGGGTCAGGCTGGATACGACATATATTGAGAAAACCTGAGAACAGCTAATTATAACGGTCATGGTCTGAATTTCCATAAAGCATAATAAATAGAGTAAGACCACAAAAACATAGGGAGACAAGTAGGGAAATACATGAATAATATAGGGAGACAAGTAGGGAAATACATGAATAATATAGGGAGACAAGTAGGGAAATACATGAATAATATAGGGAGACAAGTAGGGAAATACATGAATAATATAGGGAGACAAGTAGGGAAATACATGAATAATATAGGGAGACAAGTAGGGAAATACATGAATAATATAGGGAGACAAGTAGGGAAATACATGAATAATATAGGGAGACAAGTAGGGAAATACATGAATAATATAGGGAGACAAGTAGGGAAATACATGAATAATATAGGGAGACAAGTAGGGAAATACATGAATAATATAGGGAGACAAGTAGGGAAATACATGAATAATATAGGACGGATATGGACGGAGCTGCATAGAATAGCTACAGATATAGGGAGACAAGTAGGGAAATACATGAATAATATAGGACGGATATGGACGGAGCTGCATGGAATAGCTACAGATAATACTGACTGGTGTAAGTTGGCCGAGACCCTATGCCGCAATGGGACATACAGTGTGACAGAGGAATATGAAGGAATTGCATAATTTGCTTTTTACAGGGTGTTTGTAAAGTCTCACTACACTTTGTATGTAGAACAAATTTGAAAAATGAAGTACATGATGTCATAAAAATAATTGTTCTACAGTCCTTTGAGAAGCAGTATGCATCGAATGGCTGTCTTCTGCTGGAGTAATTATGTGCTCTCCAAACAGAATGGAGTTATCAACGGAAGAAAGAATTTTTTTCAGATTTGTTCTACATTCAATGTATAGTGAGACTTTACACACACTCGGTACATTGTTGTCAGTGTCCCGGATGGTTATTCAATGTTATTATCAAACTGTTCTCACAAAGGTGTTATCTTGTGTACTGCCCGCCCTCAAGCAATATGAAGTATAGTTGATAGATGCTTAGTGTTGTTGTCACACTCCTGTGTCTCGTGTGTCTGCCCTCCACCACTATAAAGTGCAGGTGATCGATACTTGGTGTATTTGTCACATTCATGAGTACTCTCTGCCCTCCACCACTATAAAGTGCAGGTGATCGATAATTGGTGTCTTTATCACATTCATGAGTACTCTCTGCCCTCCACCACTATAAAGTGCAGGTGATAGATAATTGGTGTCTTTTCACATTCATGAGTGCTCTCTGCCCTTCACCACTATAAAGTGCAGGTGATCGATAATTGGTGTCTTTATCATATTCATGAGTGCTCTCTGCCCTCCACCACTATAAAGTGCAGGTGATCGATAATTGGTGTCTTTATCACATTCATGAGTGCTCTCTGCCGTCCACCACTATAAAGTGCAGGTGATCGATAATTGGTGTCTTTATCACATTAATGAGTGCTCTCTGCCCTCCACCACTATAAAGTGCAGGTGATCGATAATTGGTGTCTTTATCACATTCATGAGTACTCTCTGCCCTCCACCACTATAAAGTGCAGGTGATCGATACTTGGTGTCTTTATCACATTCATGAGTACTCTCTGCCCTCCACGACTATAAAGTGCAGGTTATCGATAATTGATGTCTTTATCACATTCATGAGTACTCTCTGCCCTCCACCACTATAAAGTGCAGGTGATCGATAATTGGTGTCTTTATCACATTCATGAGTACTCTCTGCCCTCCACCACTATAAAGTGCAGGTGATCGATAATTGGTGTCTTTATCACATTCATGAGTACTCTCTGCCCTCCACCACTATAAAGTGCAGGTGATCGATAATTGGTGTCTTTATCACATTCATGAGTACTCTCTGCCCTCCACCACTATAAAGTGCAGGTGATCGATAATTGGTGTCTTAATCACATTCATGAGTACTCTCTGCCCTCCACCACTATAAAGTGCAGGTGATCGATAATTGGTGTCTTTATCACATTCATGAGTACTCTCTGCCCTCCACCACTATAAAGTGCAGGTGATCGATAATTGGTGTCTTTATCACATTCATGAGTACTCTCTGCCCTCCACGACTATAAAGTGCAGGTTATCGATAATTGGTGTCTTTATCACATTAATGAGTACTCTCTGCCCTCCACCACTATAAAGTGCAGGTGATCGATAATTGGTGTCTTTATCACATTCATGAGTACTCTCTGCCCTCCACCACTATAAAGTGCAGGTGATCGATAATTGGTGTCTTTATCACATTCATGAGTACTCTCTGCCCTCCACCACTATAAAGTGCAGGTGATCGATAATTGGTGTCTTTATCACATTCATGAGTGCTCTCTGCCCTCCACCACCATAAAGTGCAGGTGATCGATAATTGGTATCTTTATCACATTCATGAGTACTCTCTGCCCTCCACCACTATAACGTGCAGGTGATCGATAATTGGTGTCTTTATCACATTCATGAGTACTCTCTGCCCTCCACCACTATAAAGTGCAGGTGATCGATAATTGGTGTCTTTGTCACATTCATGAGTACCCTCTGCCGTCCACCACTATAAAGTGCAGGTGATCGATAATTGGTGTCTTTGTCACATTCATGAGTACTTTCTGCCCTCCACCACTATAAAGTGCAGGTGATCGATAATTGGTGTCTTTGTCACATTCATGAGTACTCTCTGCCCTCCACCACTATAAAGTACAGTTGGTCGATGCTTGGTGTCGCTGTCACATGCATTGGTGCATTCCTCCCTCCACCACTAGAAAGTACAATTGATGGATACTTGGTGTTGTCACACTCACGTTTCCCGCTTGTCCGCCACCCACCACTAGAAAGTACAGCTGATAGACACTTGGTGATGTTATCACATTTATTGGTGCTATCTCCCAACCCCCTCCGCCACTAGAAAGTACAAATGATGGATACTTGTTGCTGTCACATTCATATATCCTACATGTCTGTCCTCCACCACTAGAAAGTACAGCTGATGGATACTTGTTGGCGTTGTCACATTCATGAGTGATTTCCCCCTTCCATCACTAGAATGTTCGAATGTTAGGTATTCATTCTTGTTACCACACTGGTGTGTGCAGAATGTCCTCTGCCATTAGAGAGTGCAGTTGAGAAGTTTACCATCATCGAGCAGAGGACCTGCTAAGTAGACTCTGGTCTAACAAGAACATTATACAGGCGATATGATTTCACAGAATGTATGCAACAATACACTGGCAACTTACGCCTTGACAGATGATAATTACTTGCATTGCGCTTCTAACAAAGTATATCAACTACAAGGCATGGTGGAAACGAATGTTAAACTTCTCCACAGAACAAACCTTGGCTTGAATAGTAGAGACCATGTGTTGCCCATCTAGCATGATCCCTCCCATAGCCTCCTAGTTTACTTCAGAGAAAAGATAACACCAATACTTCTGGAATAAGGCAAGCCCCAGAAGCTGCCGGATCAGCAAAGCAATGCTCTAACTGTCCGCCTGTTGAGCTTCCATCCTAGACCAGTTGCTGACAAAGGCTTTGGGCCTGTTCTGTCCTGCCATGACATTTAATCTTTATGTTGCATTTCTCGCACTAGGAAAATTCAATAAAGAAGAAGAAAATAAACCTGCATGATTCTTACCTAATACATTATACAAATTTGTCGAAATTATATTTGTAGGAAATCAAGGGGGTAGATACACAGTAGGAAACTATGGTTTAGGAGAGAGAAATGAAAGAGGATACAGACTCGTGGAGTGGGCAAAAGAACAGGAAATGATTGTAGGAAACACCTGGTTTAAGCAACACCCTAGAAGATTAAGGACATGGAGGAGTCCTGATAGCATGATTAGAAACCAGATTGACTACATTCTGATTAGCAGAAGATTTAGAAACGCGCTAACAGTAGCAAAAACTGTTCCCAGTGCTGATTGTTATAGTGACCACAGATTACTCACAGGAACATTGAGGATAAAGTTGAAGAAAGTCAAGTATATAACAGGAAACACTAAATATGATTTGTGTACACTGAGTAATGACAAGGAAATACAAAACAAATTCAACATAGAAGTACAGAACAGATTTAAATATTGTCTGATCTAGAGATATTATTCCAGGATGTGGATGATCAATGGGAAACGTTGAAGAATTCAATCAATGTGGCTGCAGAAACAACTATTCCAAAATTAAAGAAGATGGGTCGTAAGAAATGGATGACTGAAGAAATTTTACACCTCATGGAAGCAAGAAGACTCAACAAAAATAATTATGTCAAATATGAAGAAATCCACAGACAAGTCAGAATATTATGTAAGGAGGCAAAAGAATCATGGCTTGAGGAAAAGTGCTTAGAAATTGAAAACCAACACAACAGTCAAAATATCAAATTAGTGAACAAAAGAATTCAGGAACTTACTAATAAAAGAAAAAGTACATCAATCAGGGTGTCTAAAAACTAAAGATGGCAAAATCATAATAGAAAAAGACCAGATTCTACATGTATGGACAGATTATGTGAAACACCTTTATGATGATAACAGAGACGAACAGTATGATATTAGATTTAAAAATGAAGGACCGCCAATTTTGGAGGAGGTTCGAAATTTTCTTAAGCATATGAAAGCTGGCAAGGCCCCCGGTGCAGATAACATCACAACAGAAATGATTAAAGCTTTAGAAGAATTTGGACTACAGCAAGTCACCAGACTGTTGAACACATTATATGATGCTGGAGATATACCTCCTGAATTATGTAACTCTGTATTTATTGCAATCCCAAAGAAATCAGGAACCTTGGAATGTGATCAACATAGAACAATTAGTATAATGAGTCACATCACAAAGATTTTGCTAAGAATTATCATGCAAAGAGTGAGGAAGAAGATACAACCTGAAATAGGGGAAGAACAATGTGGGTTTGTAGAAGGAAAGGGTACAGTAAATGCTGTGTATATACTGAGAACAGTTATTGAACGTGCTATAGAAGTAAACAAGGATATACATCTTTGCTTTATTGACTATACAAAGGCTTTTGATAGAGTTAGACATGTCAACAGGTGGATATGCTTGCAGATCTACAAATTGATGGGAATGACATTAGACTTATAAAAAACATATATTGGAAACAACAAGCTGCAATAAGGATTGATAATGAAGTGGAACAGTATCAGCCAATTAAAAGAGGTGTTAGGCAGGGATGTGTGATGTCTCCAGATCTTTTTTCCCTATACAGTGAAAATATTTTCAGAAATGTAGAGGATATAAATGGAATCAGCATTGGAGGACGAAACATCAATAACATTAGATATGCAGATGATACAGTATTAATTGCAGACAATGCGCAGGACCTGCAACAATTAGTAGATGCGGTTGTTGTACACAGTGAGCAACTGGGGTTAGAATTAAATTGTAAAAAGACTCAGGTTATGGTCGTCACTAGGAAGGAAGAAGTGCCACAATGTAATATACAAGTAAATGGAAATATTCTTCAACAAGTGAATCGGTACAATTATCTTGGAACAGTCATAACATCTGATGGGAGATGCCTTGAAGAGATTAGAACAAGAATCGCCATGGCGAAAGTAGCCTTTAGCAAGATGAAAAACATTCTGACCAATAAAAAGATGTCAATTGAAACGAGAAAAAGAGAGTTGAGGGGATAGATAGAGCCTGTTCTTTTGTATGGATGTGAAACCTGGACAATGGGCAGTTAAGCTGTAAAACATCTGATGGCTGCAGAAATGTGGTTTCTGAGGAAAATGCAAAGAATACCATGGACAGACAGAAAAACCAATGACCAAGTACTACAGGAGACAAATGAACATCGTAAACTGATTAGAGAAATTAGACGTAGACAGTCAAAATTTTTTGGACATGTTATGAGAAGAAATGGATTGGAGAACTTGGTGACAACTGGCAAGATCGAAGGAAACAGACCAAGAGGCAGACCGAGAGGAAAATACCTGGATGGCTTGGCCACATGGCATGGACGAGACAGGAACACTGAGCTGATCCACGACACTGGTGATCGAGTGAAATGGCGAGTCATGACCGCCCACGCTTTCCGGCATGGCACATGATTGATTGATTGATATTTGTTTGTTTCCTGCATTCGTAAGTTTGGTCTTCAACGTTGACTTGTCGTTGGGAAAACAATGGCAAACTACTCAACGTAAAATTGACTAGAATCTCAAGCTGGGTTTGGGGTTGACCGCAACGTCCTGCACAAGACATCCACAATTATATTTACTTATGCATTTATTTATTGTGCATATTTTTCAAGATACTTTCCATGGCACAACGGGATCATATTTGTGCAAGTAAGCTTGACAGGAAAATCTATCATTTGCTTTCCAAATTAAATAACAGCTTACGTGGGTTAACACTTGGCATTCCTAATCCGCCCAGATATAAATAAACATGTTTTATGCTCTCCTAAAGTTACTCTAATCCAATGTTTATATTGAACTGTTCATTCTTCTCTACCGCTCATTTATAAATGTTGTGTTCAGTTTTGTTTTGTGCCAGTTTAAATTACGAGATGTGAACGGATTCAGCTATTTGAGAAATATACCTTCGAATTTAGTTGTTTCGCCAATATATTTCGGAATGTAGCTGTTCTTTAAATTATTTTCTTTTTTTTTTCTAATTTGTTGTTACAGAAAAAGCTGTAGTTGTGATTATAGTGTGCTTGCCTTAGAACATGCGGCACTGGGTTCGTTACCAGCATGGGACTAAAAATTGTTCCAGGACCGATAATTTCCAATGATATTATACGCTATTCTGATATTTGGGTAATGATATCTGTAACCTAGCCTTCCCGGAGTAGGCGAGAAAAAAGAGGTCCCGTGTACAATATGTGTACGTTAAAAATCGTACGAAAGGTGGAAATAGCAAGGAGTAGGCCGTAACTCAGCAGCTCAGCCAAATGATTAGGAAAGAAAATATGCACTGGTATATAGAGCCCATGACATTGGCTGGAGTCTCTCTAGGGGAGGCAAATCTAACTTACAATGCACCAATTCTGACGCACTCACACGGTCAGAGAAACGAAGAAGCAGAAGAAGAAATATACAATCCCTCTGCTACTGAGACATATGGGTCTGTCACAAGAGACATACAATCCCTCTACTACTGAGACATATGTGTCAGTCACAAGAGACATACATTCCCTCTGCTACTGAGACATATGTGTCAGTCACAAGAGACATACAATCCCTCTGCTACTGAGACATATGTGTCAGTCACAAGAGACATACAATCCCTCTGCTACTGAGACATATGGGTCTGTCACAAGAGACATACAATCCCTCTACTACTGAGACATATGTGTCTGTCACAAGAGACATACAATCCCTCTACTACTGAGACATATGGGTCTGTCACAAGAGACATACAATCCCTCTGATACTGAGACATATGTGTCTGTCACAAGAGACATACAATCCCTCTGCTACTGAAACATATGTGTCTGTCTTAAGAGACATACAATCCCTCTACTACTGAGACATATGTGTCAGTCACAAGAGACATACAATCCCTCTGCTACTGAGACATATGGGTCTGTCACAAGAGACATAAATCCCTCTGCTACTGAGACATATGTGTCTGTCACAAGAGACATACAATCCCTCTGCTACTGAGACATATGGGTCTGTCACAAGAGACATACAATCCCTCTTATACTGAGACATATGTGTCTGTCACAAGAGACATACAATCCCTCTGCTAATGAGACATATGGGTCTATCACAAGAGACATACAATCCCTCTGCTACTGAGACATATGTGTCTGTCACAAGAGACATACAATCCCTCTGCTACTGAGACATATGGGTCTGTCACAAGAGACATACAATCCCTCTGCTACTGAGACATATGGGTCTGTCACAAGAGACATACAATCCCTCTGCTACTGAGACATATGGGTCTGTCACAAGAGACATACAATCCCTCTGCTACTGAGACATATGGGTCTGTCACAAGAGACATACAATCCCTCTGCTACTGAGACATATGGGTCTGTCACAAGAGACATACAATCCCTCTGCTACTGAGACATATGGGTCTGTCACAAGAGACATACAATCCCTCTGCTACTGAGACATATGGGTCTGTCACAAGAGAGATACAATCCCTCTGCTACTGAGACATATGGGTCTGTCACAAAAGACATACAATCCCTCTGCTACTGAGACATATGGGTCTGTCACAAGAGACATACAATCTCTCTGCTACTGAGACATATGGGTCTGTCACAAGAGACATACAATCCCTCTGCTACTGAGACATATGTGTCTGTCACTAGAGACATACAATCCCTCTGCTACTGAGACATATGTGTCTATCAGAAGAGACATACAATCCCTCTGCTACTGAGACATATGGGTCTGTCACAAGAGGCATACAATCCCTCTGCTACTGAGACATATAGGTCTGTCACAAGAGACATACAATCCCTCTACTACTGAGACATATGTGTCAGTCACAAGAGACATACAATCCCTCTGCTACTGAGACATATGGGTCTGTCACAAGAGACATACAATCCCTCTGCTACTGAGACATATGTGTCTGTCACAAGAGACATACAATCCCTCTGCTACTGAGACATATGTGTCTATCAGAAGAGACATACAATCCCTCTGCTACTGAGACATATGAGTCTGGCACAAGAGGCATACAATCCCTCTGCTACTGAGACATATAGGTCTGTCACAAGAGACATACAATCCCTCTACTACTGAGACATATGGGTCTGTCACAAGAGACATACAATCCCTCTGCTACTGAGACATATGGGTCTGTCACAAGAGACATACAATCCCTCTGCTACTGAGACATATGTGTCTGTCAGAAGAGACAGATGTTTTAGCAAATTTTTTAATGACTTAATTTTTCAAATAGGACCTACATACAAAGTGTAGTGAGACTTAATATACACCTGGTATATGCACAGTTATTTGTACCTGATGAACGCTGGAATGCTGTCCTCGTTATGTCATAACTTATAACATGTATATTTAAACTATTCATAACCTCACTGCAATGCCTGCTATGAGGTTCCTGTTTGAGTTTTCTACCGCAGTTTATTTTATTTTAATATTTAACTTCACCAATTAGTGGTATCGCCTGCTGTGATTGTGAACACTAAGAACTCACACATAATTCACATATTGCTGCTAAAGTTCTCACGTCGTTAGAGATATCAAAGTCAATAAATGTAGGAACCTGAACACTCGCGTTCAGACTATCTTTTCAATCAAGATGTAAACATACTTTTGTTTCTAAAAGCAAAAACAAAAGCAACAAAAAACCGTCTTATTTTGCTAGACAAAAATGTAGACCCAATTCTGGAAAAGTTCTCTGAAGGCAACAGTGCAAGCAACATAAACAGAAAATATTGTGTAAGCAAATGTGCGTGCACGGAAGCAAATCGTGAACTATGGTTTACCACGCCGAGATGGGGAGGGGGGGGGGGGGAAGGCGGAGTAGATCTGCAAGGGGGATCTGGCAGTCAGTCAAGCGATGGACGAGAGATGCACGAGTGGCTTGTACTACTGTACCAGGTATTGAGTGCGTGCCAGGTAATCTGTGCAGAAACATAAGAACATATATTTTCTTCTTCTTAAATAAACTGTCTGGAGCAACGAATCGTGCCTAGCTGTCACCCGTCTCACATTTCATTATTTCACTGTACTTTGTTCACGTTTCTTTGATGTTCACACACATTTCTGTTCGGATGTTTAGAAATATTTAACACTTCCTCCTCCTCCTCCTTCTCCTCCTCCACCACCACCACCACTATATTCTCCTCCTCCCCCTTCTCCTGGTTGATTGATTGATTGATTGATTTAGGAACCGACATCACAGCACTCGGGGCATTCCCATAAGCGCTCCATCCCCATCCTCAGCAGCCAGCGAAGAGTTCCAACACCAACAGTTCCAGTAGCTATCTGATTATATGTCCGTCTTGCCTTTCCTCTGAGCTTCGAGCGTCGGCCACATCCCCTCGGCACTCCTCGCTGCCTCATTCTTGCCAGACTATGGTGATCCATTTGCTCCTCCGAGGTGTACATGTACTCCCACAAGGCCGCAACCACGTCTGCCTTGTCATGCATCAATACTCCACTTCTTCTTCTTCTTCTTCTTCTTCTTCTTCTTCTTCTTCTTCTTCTTCTTCTTCTTCTTCTTCTTCTTCTTCTTCTTCTTCTTCTTCTTCTTCTTCTTCTTCTTCTTCTTCTTCTTCCCTATTAAGGTACAGACTCTCTACTACAACACCCCAAGCCATCGTATCTATTGCTATCTCCTTTAGCTTCTTCCATTGCCTCCCAGTACTGTGCCTCTTGGTATCTGAGTTATTCGGTTTTCTTTATGTGGCTAGTTATGGTTGGTTGGATTTTGTGGTTGAACGTTTCGACGTGACAGAGGTAGCCTGCCTTAGCAAAACCCTCCCTTGAAAGCTTCTTGCGGCATGCTTGACAGAATGCAGGGTTACCATTGTTTGCTTTCCTTATGGGCCTGGTGACACACAGGCGGATCCACGTTTGCTAAGATGTTCATTGTCATCAACGGGACAAATGTATATCAGACAGATGTCCAAGGTTTGCCAAGATGTTCAATGTCATCAACGGGACAAGTGTATGTCAGACAGATGTCCAATGTTTGCCAAGATGTTCAATGTCATCAACGGGACAAGTGTATGTCAGACAGATGTCTAAGGTTTGCCAAGATGTCCAATGTCATCAACGGGACAAGTGTATGCCAGACAGATGTCCAAGGTTTGCCAAGATGTTCATTGTCATCAACGGGACATGTGTATGTCAGAAAGATGTCCAAGGTTTGCCAAGATGTTCATTGTCATCAACGGTACAAGTGTATGCCTGACAGATGTCCAAGGTTTGCCAAGATGTTCAATGTCATCAACGGGGCAAGTGTATGTCAGACAGATGTCCAAGGTTTGCCAAGATGTTCAATGTCATCAACGGGACAAGTGTATGCCAGACAGATGTCCAAGGTTTGCCAAGATGTTCAATGTCATCAACGGGACAAGTGTATGTCAGACAGATGTCCAAGGTTTGCCAAGATGTCCAATGTCATCAACGGGACATTTGTATGTCAGACAGATGTCCAAGGTTTGCCAAGATGTTCATTGTCATCAACGGGACAAGTGTATGCCAGACAGATGTCCAAGGTTTGCCAAGATGTTCAATGTCATCAACGGGGCAAGTGTATGTCAGACAGATGTCCAAGGTTTGCCAAGATGTTCATTGTCATCAACGGGACAAGTGTATGTCAGACAAATGTCCAAGGTTTGCCAAGTTGTTCAATGTCATCAACGGGACAAGTGTATATCAGACAGATGTCCAAGGTTTGCCAAGATGTTCAATGTCATCAACGGGACAAGTGTATGTCAGACAGATGTCCAAGGTTTGCCAAGATGGTCAATGTCATCAACGGGACAAGTGTATGTCAGACAGATGTCCAAGGTTTGCCAAGATGTTCATTGTCATCAATGGGACAAATGTATGTCAGACAAATGTCCAAGGTTTGCCAAGATGTTCAATGTCATCAACGGGACAAGTGTATATCAGACAGATGTCCAAGGTTTGCCAAGATGTTCAATGTCATCAACGGGACAAGTGTATGTCAGACAGATGTCCAAGGTTTGCCAAGATGTTCAATGTCATCAACGGGACAAGTGTATGTCAGACAGATGTCCAAGGTTTGCCAAGATGTTCAATGTCATCAACGGACAAGTGTATATCAGACAGATGTCCAAGGTTTGCCAAGATGTTCAATGTCATCAACGGGACAAGTGTATGTCAGACAGATGTCCAAGGTTTGCCAAGATGTTCATTGTCATCAACGGGACAAGTGTATGTCAGACAGATGTCGGACGTTTGCCAAGATGTTCATTGTCATCAACGGGACAAGTGTATGTCAGACAGATGTCGAAGGTTTGCCAAGATGTTCATTGTCATCAACGGGACAAGTGTATATCAGGCAGATGTCCAAGGTTTGCCACGATGTTCAATGTCATCAACGGGACAAGTGTATGTCAGACAGATGTCCAAGGTTTGCCAAGATGTTCAATGTCATCAACGGGACAAGTGTATGTCAGACAGATGTCCAAGGTTTGCCAAGATGTTCAATGTCATCAACGGGACAAGTGTATGTCAGACAGATGTCCAAGGTTTGCCAAGATGTCCAATGTCATCAACGCGACAAGTGTATGTCAGACAGATGTCCAAGGTTTGCCAAGATGTTCAATGTCATCAACGGGACATGTGTATGTCAGACAGATATCCAAGGTTTGCCAAGATGTTCAATGTCATCAACGGGACAAGTGTATGTCAGACAGATGTCCAAGGTTTGCCAAGATGTTCAATGTCATCGACATGAGTTCTGTTGTTTGTCCATCAAGAATGATGATGATCATTCATTTCATCCAGTGGGGTTGAAAGTATGGAGCTGTGAGTTCTAAGATGGCTGAGAATGACTTGCGCGATGAATTGGATTAAAGGGAGGAAGAGTTGCGCAATTCGTCGACCTCTCTCTCTCGCCTGAGTCCATCTGAATCCAGTGACAAGACAAGTCAAGACGACTGGAGACGAATACAGGTGCAGTGGATGACCAGGGCGCTCTACGTGCCTTGCCGTGCTCATTACGTTCCACAACGCTTTGCATGTAAACGTCGTCTTGCCCGTCGAATCAGGAATGATTTCTTCCGCGCAGTCTGTCGGATCCTGTCTTCACATGCTGGGTAGGCATACCCTAGTTCACCGCTTTGTTTTATACCAAATCGGTTACCCGCGCCTGGTTTAGCCAGCCTCTCACAGCTGTTGCCCGGGGGGTGGCCGTTTTCGCATGCTGACAGCTACTAGGAGCCACAGGCGTGAGCTGGGTGTCAGGCTTGGACCAGTGGGGGATGGGTCCTGAAAAAAACATGAGAGTCATCCTTACCAAAGGTGCTACCAATGCCTGACACCTCGTACCCCCCGTCATCAACGTGACAAGTGTATGTCAGACAAATTTCGAAAGTGTCCCTAGACCTAGATTGTTCAGCTTGTGCGGTCTCTAACTAGTGGGCTCGTTAGGGAAGTCGATAGAGGACTACACTTGTAATTCCTGGGAGCCATCGGACAAGGGTTCGACGCTAGAGCTTGTAGCCTGCTAAGTGAGGGAAATATTGTCAAGCTTCTCCTCCGTGCAATCAGGCCTTTAAAATGGGATGGCGGTTCTGGACAAATGTATTTGAATTTTAATTACTCTCTTTAATTTTCATTTTAACTGCTGCTACTTGCTCCTGTAATGTTCTTCGTTATTCTGAGATCTTTCCCATCAATTGTACTGTCTGTCAACATTTTATCATTTCTTGTTTCAGTTGATCAAATCACTTGGTAAAATCTATCTGAGTAATAACAGTTTCTATTTCATATTTTCTATCTACCGTAGTTAGTTCTTAGTGCTGCCAATCCACTTTTGTAAATTGTTATCAACGTGACGTTTACATGTAGACAGATGTCGAAGTTGTCTCCAGATTTTTCATCTTGTCATGTCATTTAATAACTTTAAATGAATATAACTCTGCAGTCTGCACCTGGCGAGTCGCAGAAATTGTTTCAGCTTCAGTATAAATAGTTCCTCCGTTAAAGTACAAATCGGGGAGTTTGGCGTTTACCAGGGCAGCGCTGAAAGAGCACCACATTACACCTGTCTTGTCGTAATCACCCTTGAGCTAGTCTCGTGGCACCTGTGGGTTATCTCCATCATTGTTCTCTGTATTTTATAACAATGTTTTTATGTAGTGAATTTGAATGACGAAGACACAAATAATAGAGCACGCGATGTATTGCCTGCCATATTTCGCTGCATCTCGTCAAGTACATACTGCTGAAATGACACAAAAGCTATAAGATAGACCCTTCAATCTGATTTACACAATACACATATGCACACTATAATTTTAATTGTCGACCATGGTAATTTTCATCTGATTATCATGTCTTTATGTTTGCACAAAGTGGTTCTGTAAATGAATGGCAATTGCCTCTGCATGTGTTGAATTTGTGTATTAAACCACACACGAAACGCATTGCCCCTATCAATCACGAGACCGGTTTGCAAAATGTACCTTCAAACGATGACGTAGAGGATTTGCGGTGTGTAGTCTTTGCTGGGTTACCAGAGCCTTTGTTTATTATTCTGTCAGACAAGTTAGGTATGTGTTCGACCACACTGTTATTTAACTGCCTCCCTGTTCTGCCGATGTAGGTTGCAAATCGGTAAATACAGTTGGATTTGGCGTACAGAGGGACAGTCTCTTTTACTGCTGCGGTCGGGATGGGTGTGGTTCTGTATCTAATAACTAGAGTTGCAGCACAACTCAGCTCGGCAGACCACTGTAATGAGGCGGTGCTGCAGACGTTGCATTACGTCATACCCTCGAAAGATAAGTTAGATAAATAGTGGCCTCTACTGTAATTTCTCTACCCCATTCCTCTCTGACTAAACCAGTATTATAAACGAGGACATCATCAGCATATACTATTAGGGACGTTCATTTGAAACCCGTTCCAATGGCTTTATTACAAAAGCGTGAAAAAAAAAACATTAACAGTTGTGGTAGAATTAAACAAAGCATTCATTTTGAATGATTTATGCACTATGGGTTAGTCAGAAGAAGTCGCCGTAGGCATTCAGGCAAGCATCCCATTGCTTAAGTAGGCGGCGAATGCCGTCCACAAAAAAAAAGATTGTGATTGCTCACTGAACCAAGTGTTTACCGCGTTCATTACGTCTGCATCTGTGTGAAATCGTTGTCCCTTGAGAGATTTTTTTAGAGGTTCGAACAAATGAAAATCACGAAAATCACATGGTGACAAATCAAGATTATAGGCTGGATGTTGCAGAATTTCCCATTTCTTCATAGCTAATGCTTCCTGCACAATCTTTGCGACATGCGGACGAGCATTATCGTGCAACAAAATCACACCGCGAGAAAGCATGCCGGGTCGTTTATTCTTGATGGCTTTTTGCAGCTTGTCTTGTGTTTGCAAGTAGCGGGTAGAGTTGATTTTGACACCAGGTTCTTTAAAGTCGGCCAACAATAGCCTTTCATGGTCAAAGAATGCGCTCAGCATAACCTTACCAGCGGAAACCTGTAACTTGAATTTTTTGGCTTTTGGTGATCCAGCATGCTTCCATTGCATGCTCTCTCTTTTGCTGCTCGGCTCAAAGTGGTGACATGATTCATCGCCTGCCACTATGAGGAAGAAAAATTTATCACCCTCCACTCTGTAACGCAGCAAGTGGTTTAATCACCATCCCATGCGTCTCTCTTTTTTGGTGATAGGTCAACATCCGTGGTACCCATTGTGAACACACCTTCAGATATTACAGTTTCTTGCATCGACCTTTTGAATTGTCCCAATTGGCACATCAAATTCTTTCGCTAGCGAGCGTATGCTTCGACATTGGTTCATCTGTACTTCTGCATCAATTTTGGCGATGGTTTTTTCTGTTGCAACAATATGCGCTTGACTTGGCCGTCGAAGATCTGTCGTGAACTGACGTCCTTTCCGAAACATTCGTGCCCAGTCTGTCACTGTTGTCTTCGCCACACATTTGTTACCGTACACTGCCTGCTTTCTTCGATGAGTGTCCACTGGTCGACATCCTTCAAAAGAAAGAAACTGAATCACCGCTCTTTGAGCTTCTTTGGGTGGATTTTTTATCAACCCGGTCATTTTCTCAACGGTCAGAAACAGAACCTATGCAAGATGGGACGATAAGCACGAGCTCTTTTATTCATTGGTCAGTACTTATCACATGACTATGACATGAACATGTTCAACGTACGCAATTACGCGAGGTGCGGCACGAACGGATTTCAAATGAACGCCCCTTATAGAACGAGGTTTTGGTCCTGTGGGCTGTACCTGGTACGATCGTCCTGAAATACATGAACATGTTCTGCGTTAACCAATACTTCAACTACTTATTTCTGAATTTAATTTTCACAATCCTTCTTGTATAATGGTTATTTTTAAACGCGTATGCTAATTGCGGAATAAATAATAACTGCACACGCCAAATAAATTTACTCTTGAAAATTGGCAGGTAAAAACATGCTTTACAGCGAATAAAAAGAAAGTTCTGGTGGAATTTTACAGTATTCCCACCACTTGTTATATTTCTGCTGACATTTTTTGAGTCTTTTCTTGTCTAACATTCCTTACACTTGGCTCTGTTTTCTGCACGGAATGTAGATGAACAAAACAATGTAAGATATTTGTTTGTTATTTTTGAAGTTGTATTGCTTCGTTGATGATGTGGCTTCGGGGACATTTTGGTCTGAATCTTTTTACCATCTTTTATTGTTATTAGCAGCAATGCAGCAGTTTTTTCCCATGATGTTTATGAAGGTTTCCACTCAG
Organism: Cepaea nemoralis; assembly: GCA_014155875.1. Lineage (NCBI taxonomy): Eukaryota > Metazoa > Mollusca > Gastropoda > Stylommatophora > Helicidae > Cepaea > Cepaea nemoralis. The sequence goes on along the minus strand of JACEFZ010021135.1, from coordinate 27,083 downwards.
GCATTGAAACCTTTGCTGCAGCGATTGATATTGAGGACGCGTACAACAGAGTACCATTGGATTTTTAATGCTTCAGCTTCTTGAACTCAAGATAATTCCGTTCCTCCTTAGTTGGATCGCTGCAGACCTCTTCCAACGGAAAGTAGTTTTTTTTTATTTGGCAGTTGGACTTCGGAACCCACAACAACATATCCTGGCCTACCACAGGGATCACCATTATCTCCGATGCTGTTCAACGCCTACACAGTAAGAATCACCAGCGAGCAGATCACTCGACAGGGCAGGACATTGTCATATGCTGATGATGTTTTAGTGTATCGTCAGGGCAAGGATAGAGATCAGGTTGCTGTGGAACTACAAACCGAACTCAGTCGCATAAGTACTTGGTGTCTTGAAGCTAGGGCAATGGTCAACCCAACAAAGGCAACAGTGACATGGTTCTCTTTGAATAATCATATTGTCAACACTCCAACACCAACTGTAAAGCTGTGTTCAGAGATTGTGGAAAGAACGCAGGCAATGAATTGCCTGGGGATACGTTTTGATCGAAGCCTTGCTTATAATGAGCACATAGACCAAGGTGATAACAAGGCCAAGTTGGGTTTGGCTGCGATGCGGATGATGGCGGCAGCAAACTGTGAGCAGCGCCATCTATGCCTCTTATATGATGGGCTGGTCATGTATGCTTTTGAGTATGCGATGGCGATCCTGACTCTCAGCCGTAAGCAGATAGAAAGGATGGAAAGGATACAAAACGAAGCTATGCGCACTATTCTTGGATGTACAAGAGATACAGCAGTGCGATGCGCTACCTTCTTGATTTTCCAACCATTGAAGACAGACTACAAATTTGCAGAGCACGTGCCTACCTCAGAGTTAACGCAAACACACAACATCCACTGCATAGTGAAATTAGGAAGGTGAAGGGTAGCAGGTTAAAAAGAGGAAGATCGTGGATGGGTCAAAGCCGAAGACTTTCTTCAACAGGTGTGTTCACTGGATGACATAGAAACTGGCGAGGAGTGGCAGTTTGCATCCAACTAGACAGACAATGCAGACAAGAAAATCCGGCTGCTGTGGAGGTGGAAGTACAAGCGTTGATTTTCGAGAAATCGTTAGACGATGATGCTGTCATTTACTCAGATGGGTCTGTCGTCCGACATGTGAGAAGCTCATGGGCCTGTACGGCGCGGGCCGGAAGGAGATTTGTGGAGGACTCTGGTGCATTTTTTTTTTTTTTTTGAGACCACAAGTAGTCTGACTATGGAAGTCATGGCAGTAAGTAAAGCAATAACATGGCTCGAGACACAGACATTCACAAGGGCATGTTTCCTTAGCGACTCAATGAGCATGCTCAAGAGAATAGAGACGGGGTGGATCCGAAGAGAGTGGTTGCTCTCTCTAGAGCGGTCTCGGCTGACACAGATTAGTTTCATCTTCATGCCAGGGCATACGGGAGTACAAGGGAATGAGCGGGCTGACAGGCTTGCAGGTAATGCTACTGTGGAGGGCGGACGCGCCATGGACCAGGCTGACATTCTGAATGCTCTACTAGAAGTAAGACTTTTGCGAGAACCAAGTAATGACCGCGAATCTACAACCATGGCCAGACTGCGAGAACAGCAAATTAAAAGAGGTGTGGCCAAACAAGAACACTACGCAGGAAGCCAAATAAGATTGATAAACCAACACAGAACTGGTGTCGTTAGCCGCTACACGCTGCTTGATTTGCTGAGGAGGGGGTCTGAGCACTTATGGACTGAATGGTTCGATGTGCAATGAGGATGATCTGTCGACTAACTAAATTACTAACTTGTTGTTATTAGCATTGATGATCATATGATTATAAGCTAAGATCTAAGGCAAATAGAATATCTGTCTGTCTGTCTGTCTGTCTGTCTGTCTGTCTGTCTGTCTGTCTGTCTGTCTGTCTGTCTGTCTGTTTATCTATCTGCCAGCTTGTCTGCCTGCATATCTATTTTTCTGTGTGTCTGATTATCTATCTGCCAGTCTGTCTGTCTGTCTGTCTATTTGTCTGTCTGTCTGTCTGTCTGTCTGTCTGTCTGTCTCTCTGTCTGTCTGTCTGTCAGCTTGTCTGCCTGCATGCCTGTGTGTCTGTCTGTCTGTCTGTCTGTCTGATTATCTATCTGCCAGCCTGTCTGTCTGTATGTCTGTCTTTCAGCTGCCTGCCTTCCTGCCTGTCTACCTGCCTGCCTTTCTCTCTGTCTATTTAGCTGCATGCCTGCCTGTCTGTCTGTTTGGCTATCTGTATTTGGATATTTACGTGTGTGAAAGTGTATGTGTCGAGTATATGTTTATGGGAAGAAGTGTATGCGTGTGTTTTTCTGTGTGTATGAATGAGGATATATAGGCGTCAGAGGGAGAGAGAGAAAGAGAGGGACAGGGAAACAGAGAGAGAGAGAGAGAGAGAGAGAGAGAGAGAGAGAGAGAGAGAGAGATAGAGGAGAGAGAGGAGAGAGAGAGAGAGCGTATTTAAGTATGTATAAGTTTGAACTTCTGCTAATGACACAAGACTGTCCAAATCAGTTATTATCCTCATACAATGATATTGTATTTTTAACCTAAATTCCTTACCTATACATATCATTGTTATCTCTCTACAACTAATCACCTACTTGTCCCTTGAGCCCTCCGTGGCTATATTTACTTCCTTAAAATTTCAACAAAGTGTGTCTTCGCGCGAGCTACCTGGATAGAAGTTCTTATACTCCCAGGTAATTTTTCTCACCTGAGTCTACTAATGCTGATGAAGGTTGTCGAGATTGCAATTTTCCAGTGGCCAGGTGATGTTAATAACAGCAAGGTGTTGAAACTATTCTAAACAGCAACATTTACGAGAAATAGTCACATTTTTAAACATATATATTTCCTATTGCAACATGCATATGTAAATTAAGTATCATTTCGCAATTACTGAGCAACTTACATAGATAAAACAGCACGACAATTAATTAAAGACCGCAGATCAGCAGGTGTTGAGAGATCTTCGAGCTTGATGTTTTATGGCCTGTCTAAGGCACAGCGATTCCTGAAGACTGATTAACTCTCTTTTCCACTAGCATATGCTTGTTTACTCGATTTTCTAATTGCCGTTCAGTCCTACCAATTTAAGTTGCATGGCACTCACACTGGATTTAATCGATCCTGTCATAATTGTGTGTACGGATACAATAACCTACGGCCATAAAGTTAACAAAGGAAACACCTTCCTTATATTGTATTCTATGAACAGTAAACTATTGCTCAAATATACAGAGGCTATAACAACTAAACGATTTCAACCAATTTTGTGCAGACAGAAAGACTTCGTTTTAAACATTAGAACAATTGCCTCTTAGCAATCAGTGCATTCAAGTATTTCAACCAAAACATAATTCATGTATTCGCTCCACATGATATATCACTCTGCAGTATGCACCCGACAAGATGCAGCGAAATATGTCTGCGTAAATAGACACACATAGTATTATTTGGAGCTCACAGAAGAAGAAAAAGGAAATAGAGATTAGAAGACGCACTAGACAACACATATTTTGAAAGCTATAATAGTCAAAGAAAATGGGGACACCAAAATGTGACATAGAAATAGAAGTGGAAATTCTCAACCAAGTGGATAATTTTAAATACCTAGGAGCACTTATAACATCGGATGGAAGATGTACAACAGAGATTAAGAGCAGAATAGGGCAGGCAAAAGCCGCATTTCAGAAAATGAAGAGTATCTTATGCAATAAGTCGCTATCAATGAATGTAAGAAAGAGAGTGCTAAAATGCTATATAGAACCAGTTTTGCTGTATGGCAGCGAATCTTGGAATGTAAATGAACAAATTAGGAAGAACTTAGAAGCAACAGAGATGTGGTTTTTAAGACGAATGTTGCGAATTCCTTGGAGTGCCAGAGTAACTAACAACGATTGCCTGAAAGAGGCTAATGAAACTAGAACACTATATACAACAATAAGAAAGAGACAAACAGCTTTCTTTGGTCATGTGATGAGAAGAGAGGCATTGGAGAACATCGTGACAACTGGAAAGATCGAGGGGAAGAGAGGACAGAGGCAGACCAAGAGAAATGATGCTGGATGGATTGAGACGGTGGCATGGAGGAATATCATCAGCAGAGTTGATCCAGAACACCAAAGACCGAGATCTGTGGAGAGCCATGAACGCCTACGCCAGCCGGCATGGCACTTGATGATGATGATGATAATAGTTACCGACCGGGATCGAACCTGTCGCCTCCAAATGACGACGGCGCCTCGCTGCAGGAACAAGTGTACTTCGACGCACGACCAACTAGACAAGTTGGTCTATTTGGAGGCGACAGGTTCGATTCCTGTCGGTAACTATTATAGCTTTCAAAATTTGTGTTGTCTAGTGCGTCTTCTAATCTCCTAATCTCTATTTCCTTCTTCTTCTTCTGTGAGCGCCAAATAATACTATGTGTGTCTATTTACGTAATCGTCTTAGTGGCCTCAACGGTTCTCCCCATTTATTTCTTGTGAAATATGTCTGGCAATAAACTGTGCAACCTTTCATCTATGGTATCCGTGTTTAAAAAAAACTTTGTAGTCTATTCCAACTCTGTTTGACGATATACTCTATGGATATGTCAGGAAGCTCCAGGTCACCTTCTTTAATAATATTTAGGTTGATGAATGTTTGTGTTGGAAGACAGGGATGAACAAGTTAACTTGAGTCATGTGTACATGTTACTACTGATCTTGTGTTCTGTTCTAACTTTCTAGGAAATAACTTGTCCAGCCTTGTCCTATAGATCAGATTCATCCTTGTTGCTGAACATGCAGCTTTCTTTCTGTTTTTATTAGGGTATTTGTTGTTTATTGTTTGTGTTATAAATGTAGTTTCTGGGGGAAATGCAAAGAATACCATGGACGGAAAGAAATCCATTGAGCAAGTTCTACGAGAAACAAACGAAACCCATAATTTTATTTGAAATATTACTCGTAGACAGACAAGACTGTATGGCACAGTATAAAGAGAAATACAATGGAAACTTAGTAACAACTGAAAAGATTGATGGGAAAATAGCAGAGCGATGAATATCCAATTAGCCTGGCGACTTGGCATAACCGAGATAAGAACACAGAGCTGGTCCAAAATTGGTGACAGGGTGAGACGATGTAACACGGTAACCCACGCGTATTGTCATAGCACAGATGGTGATGATATTTATTATGGTGTAATAAGACTGGTAATGTTGGTTGTTCCGTCAGAGAAAGGGGAGATAACTTCAGCTCTCGATGGTTTACAGTGCATACTAAAGTCGGTTTTCTTCCTGTTTATGAAAACTCCGTGATGCTTCAATTTAACTCGAGTGTAATCCACGCCGGAGATTTGCGTGCTGGCTCACTTTCCCTATTACCAGTGTCCCTCGCCATCAGGCGAACCCGCTCAGACTTCAGAGGTACTTGTAATTCACGTCCCCAAGTTATGGACGAGACGACAACATTGTAGGGGTTGAACCCGCTACCTCGCCATCAGCACACCTGAAATTTAAGAGCAAACGCTCTTACCCATTCCGCCATGCTGACATCCATATTTTTTTTCGCATATCCTTTACAGGACATCGCTGTCAACATCAGCATTTTACCGCTGTTGTTGATTTCTTGGCAAGATTACGCTCAGTAGTGTGCCATTGCTTTCTGAGCAACTGGCTCACATATCCCGCAAGTCACCAACGCGGTGAGAACCGCTACCAATTCTCGCGCTCTGCGTTACCCTAAGTAGATAAATGGGATTACGGAGAAAGTCGTTTAACGCCTGCGCCAGGGAGACTGGCGACCTCCATATGCATATGTGTAATTAGTGGCTACATTTTATTTTGTTCTTCTTCTATAGTCTCTTCGCCCTTTTCAGCATTGCATCTTTCCAGGTGGTTGGATCTTCGTCTTCTTGTCATCTCCCATCTGTGCTATCATCACCACCACCTTAATGACTATCTTGTTCACGACAGTTGTGCTCTGATATCTGCGTCTTGGTTAATGGCCATGATTAAAACACTAATAATAAACATTGTTGTTATCGTCGAGGAGCGTCTGGCCTAGTGGCTCGAAGGCCGGGTCTCCCATTCTGGAGAGTCGGTGTCGAATTATCTCTAAGCTAATGGATATTTCCCTATCAGTGGCAAACAGCAAACCCAAACCTGCACAGTTCGCGGTGACTGCACTAGCCTGGCGGCCTTAATTACTCAGGCTCAAGACCCCCACTTCCCCACACCCCCACCCCACCCTCCCCCTTCATACTCTGCAAGGTTCAGTAGGCAGTAATTACAGATTTTGACATTTATCATCATTATCATCTTTTTTGTTTCAATCTTTAAATGTTGTCATCGTCTTCCTTTTCCTCTGATTGATTAAACAAATAAATCCTCGTTACCATCATTATTATCATTTCCTTCTTCATCGTCATCATCATCATCGTCGTCGTCATCATCATCATCATCATCACCATCATCATCATCATCATCATCATCATCATCATCATCATCAACATCATCATCATCATCATCATCATCATCATCATCATCATCATCATCATCATCATCATCGTCATCATCATCATCGTCGTCGTCATCATCATCATCGTCGTCATCATCATCATCATCATCATCATCATCATCATCATCATCATCATCATCATCATCAACAGATATTATCATGAATTGTTATTTTCATATAAGAACAGTAAATCGTCATCAATACAAACCATCATTGTCATTTATTACGTCGTTTATCACGCAAGTAATTACCATTGTCGTCATGAATCTCCCTTTCGTTTCTGTTACACCATTAAAGAACTTCCATTCGCGGACGAGCAAGCACTAATAATAACATCAGACACATAATTACAAGACCATGTGCATAGTCTAAACGAAGTGTGTAATGAGCATAACATGAAAATTAGCATCAGTAAAACAAAGGTAATGACTATAACCAAAGAAGAACAACAGCAAAGATTCATCTAAAAGAATAACCCCTTGAAATAAGTAACGAGCTTCAAGTACTTAGGAAGCATAATATCATCAAATGGCAAATCAGAAGACGAGATCGAAATATAGATGCAATAAAGCATTCCAACTCATTGGACAAATGGCACCAATACTAAAGAACAAACACGCATCAATAGTTACTAAGAAAGCACTCTACAACACAATCTTCCTACCAATTCTATGCTACTAATGCCAAACCTGGACAATGACAGACAAACAGAAAAGAAAAATCACAACAGAAATGAGATTCCCGAGAAGAATACTCAATGTATCAAGAAGAGAGAAGATCAGAAATTAAGAAATTAAGACTAAAGTGTGGGGTTATGGCATAGCTAGATTTTATCAGAAGGCAGCAAGGTTTGGTATACTCCCGTGAGTAACGTGACGTGTGCGAGAATCGGTAGCGGTTCTCTCCGCGTCGGTAGCTTACGGGGTATATGAGCCGGTCGCTCGGAAAGCAATGGCAAACTAATGATCGCAATCTTGACAAGAAATCAACAATCAGCTGAAAGATGCTGATGTTGACAGCGATGACCTGTAAAGGATATGCGGAAAAAAAAATATGTGTATGTGAGGGAGTGTGTATTTGTGTGTTGTTGGGTGATTGCATAACTGTGAGAGGTTGTGTAAATAATGTAAGTATTTATACAGGCATGTATGTATGTGTTTATTTATGTGCGTGTGTTCAAAAAAAAAGTTAGTTAGTTAGTTAGTCGCGGTTCCAACTTCACTGCAACGGGTCGTCCCCATAATGCTCCGTTCCTGTGCCAGTGAATATCACACAAAATGCTCCTCACTGCCCTATGTGAACAATGGAATAGACAGGAGTATCGGCAAGCCAACAGCCCGCACAGGTACACTGTGCATAATGCCGCCGCCAGAATGCCAACACAAAAGTCCTCCACGAGAAATACAGTTCATTGTCGATGGAAACGGCAGTCACCAGAAAGACTTCATTGACCCGGGTTTTATCCCATATGGCTCGGTCTCTTTCCGCAGGGCAACCCGCCGAAAGCGCCGCACAAAGCACGAACTCCGTAGCTCCAGCGACGACTCCCAGGAGTCTCCTGAAAAATGCACTCGTGAACCGAAAAGGCAAACCAGTCAATCCAGCAACAGCCGGCCGCCATCGTTCCGAACATGCAGTTCACGCTACAAACTGCGAACAGATGTAAAAGCATTCCACGCGAAATTCACAGCTCACAGTGTCGCGCCACGCACTCACTCAGTAGCAGGGCGACGGAACCATAGCCTCCTTAGTCGCCTCTTACGACGTGCATGGTAGGCAACAGTGTTACTATTCTTTGCTACCCCGTATGGGCCCCGGCAACACACGGGCGAAAAAAAAGTGTGTGTATATTTGCGTTTGTCTGCCTACCTGTCTCATAACATGGTAATATGCATCATTTATGTTCACAACTTTCATTTAACGATGTGTTTTTTTATTTGAAAGCAACATGCACAATAGATAATTGATGTACGAAAGATGAGTGAATGGAACGGTCGAGTATAAGCCATGCTTGCGTGCCAAATTTTCCCTTTTCCTTCTTCTTCTCCTTCGTCTTATTCTTGTTATTATTATTATTATTATTATTATTATTATTATTATTATTATTATTATTATTATTATTATTATTATTATTATTATTGGAAAGCGACGTTTCAGAAATTCAAAACAATGTTTTCCCGTGATGAATTTGAATGACGAAGACACAAACAATAGATTGCACGATTTATTGCCTGGCATATTTCGCTGCATCTCGTCAGGTACATACTGCAGAATTCACACAACTTACGTGAATTAATTAGATAAATCCTTCAAACTGAAATATACACATGTTCGCACAGTAATGTCGATTGTCTACCACGGTAATTTTAAACTGACTAACATGTCTTTCTGCTTACGAAGGTTGATTAGTATAGCTTCAGCAAACTTTAACAATCGACTACTTTGTGTGTTGAACAACACACGGAAGGCACTGTCTCTTTCAACCACGTGACCACTCTCGAGCACATGTCTCCCGACCGATGAAGCCAGACTTTTCCGGTGTGTCGGCCTGCCTAGGCTACCATCTTCTGTGTGTAGTATCTTGTCCAACCAATTCGGAATATGTTCCGAAACCCTGCAATGTAACTGTCGCTCAGTTCTGCCTATGTAGATGGCCTCGCATCTGCATGTAAATTGGTAAATACAATTTGATTTGGCGTACAAAGCTACAGGTTCTTTTACTGCTGGGACTGGGATCGGTGTGTTTCTGTACCTGATGACTAGAGCTGCAGCACAGAATGTTCGCTCGACTGCTGTGGTGAGCCGGTCCCGCAGACGTTGCATTACGTCATCTCCTCGGAAGGTTAGCTGGATGAATACTTTGAGTTTAGGGACTGTAGTTACTTCTGATTTCGGTTTGGGCTGTTGGCAGTGGCGCTTTATAAATCCTGTGGAGTACCCATTCAGGTTTAAGGCATTCTTCAGAGTTTTAAATTCCTCTGTCAGTGTGTCCTGGGTGCATATCTTCCTAGCACGGTAAAACAGGGTCCGTACTAAGCCCCGTTTGTACTGGACAGGTGCGAAGCTCTGAAAATTTAAGTATTGGCCAGTCCATGTTTCTTTGCGGTACACCGATCTTTGAATTGTGCCATCTGCTCTACGTCTCATTAGGATATCTAGAAACGGCAACGCTTCGTTGTGTTCGTGTTCCATAGATAAAGAGATGTTTATATGTGTCTCGTTCATTGTGGCCTGGAACGACGTTGCTTGTAGCTCGTCTGTGGTGATAATTAGTATATCGTCCACGTAACGACGGTAAAAGGCCAAGTTATTGATTTCTGAGGATCTCTTTTCTTCTAAGTGTGCCATGAAGATGTCCGCTAGCATAGGTCCAAGTGGGCTCCCCATGGCCACTCCGTCAATTTGGCGATATGACTTGTTTAGAAAGTTGAATTGTATGTTGGCAGTACATAATTTTAATAGCCTCTCTAGAATAGCTGATGGTATGCCTTGTTTTAGTTGTTTGTCTCTAATGCGTTTGCTTATTATATTCACGGTCTCATCTAATGGAACGTTGGTGAATAAAGAGGCAATATCCATGCATGCCATGTGTTTGTTGTTTGGCTTTGTACGCCAAATCAAATTGTATTTACCAATTTACATGCAGATGCGAGGCCATCTACATTGGCAGAACTGAGCGACAGTTACATTGCAGGGTTTCGGAACATATTCCGAATTGGTCAGACAAGATACTACACACAGAAGATGGTAGCCTAGGCAGGCCGACACACCGGAAAAGTCTGGCTTCATCGGTCGGGAGACACGTGCTCGAGAGTGGTCACGTGGTTGAAAGAGACAGTGCCTTCCGTGTGTTGTTCAACACACAAAGTAATCGATTGTTAAAGTTTGCTGAAGCTATACTAATCAACCTTCGTAAGCCGTCCTTGTGTAAGCAGAAAGACATGTTAGTCAGTTTAAAATTACCGTGGTAGACAATCGACATTACTGTGCGAACATGTGTATATTTCAGTTTGAAGGATTTATCTAATTAATTCACGTAAGTTGTGTGAATTCTGCAGTATGTACCTGACGAGATGCAGCGAAATATGCCAGGCATAAATCGTGCAATCTATTGTTTGTGTCTTCGTTATTAAAATTATTATTATTATTATTATTATTATTATTATTATTATTATTATTATTATTATCATTATTATTACAATTATTATTCCTACTATTATTATTATTACTATTATTATTTTTGTTGTTTAAGTTCTCGTTATATTCTCTGCATCGTTTTTCTACTTAGTAATCATCATTCTCGAAATTAATCTTGCTTCGTTATTTTATTCTTCTCCACCTCCTCTTCCGCCTTCTCCTCCTCCTTCACCTCCACCCTCTAGTTCTCGTTAAATCCCCCTCATCTGCCTCTTCCTGCATCTCATCTTTATGGCTTCTTGCTCTGTTTCCACTCTCGCTGTGTTTTCTTCGACAGTGGCATACATAATTTATGGCAAAGTCCGACCGTTAAAAGCCTCCAAACATCCATCTCTGTCATTATCGATCTTTATTTCAGGCTTATTTGTGTTGTTATTTCATTACCTATATTTCACTATTACTTGATTTTCCTGTTTTGCTATTTCACTACTGCCAGTTGTCCATCTTCAGAGTAATCATTTATACACTGTGTAGTTGTCTAATTTCTTCATTATCTCATTTACGATTTCCACGGAATAAAGACTGGAGAAAAAAATAAAACAGATGCTTTCCGCTGGTATCCATTCTAGAATGGTTAAAACTGTCCTTATTATTTGTTTCTTTCTGGCTTCTGTTGTTTCTTGTTGAGTTTCATCTTTGTATTCCAAAATGTATCTTCTTATGTGGCCTTGAGTGCAGGTGCTAGTTTGCTGAACACTCTCATCGTCGCCTTCTTCTTCTTCTTCTTCTTCTTCTTCTTCTTCTTCTTCTTCTTCTTCTTCTTCTTCTTCTTCTTCTTCTTCTTCTTCTTCTTCTTCTTCTTCTTCTTCTTCTTCTTCTTCTTCTTCATCTTCTTCTTCTTCTCCTTCTTCTTCTTCTTCTTTTGTTGCTATTCTTGGCCCTCTATTATTTGCCACATATATTAACGATCTTCCTTTGCATCTTTCGTCGTCCTGCCATCTATTTGCAGACGAATGTACAGTGTATTCAAACGCTGAAAGCTGTAATTTGCTGGAGTCGTCTTTCCAACAAGAATTAAATAATGTAGTTAGGTGGAGTTATGCGAGCCGTATGCAAATTAAAATCACTAAACCAAAATCATTGTTATTAACAACCAGACAACGACTTCAAACTCTAAATTCACACACATCACTTCAACTGCACATCGATAACATGCCAGTAGAAAGTGTAATTGAGCACAAAACATAGGCCTAATCATTGATAGACACTTAACCTTTAATTCCCACATGCAAGCGCTCATTAAACAAACAGCCAAAATTAAAAGTTTCCTTGATGAGGACACAAGGAATATATTCTATACTTCTCAGATATAGACACATTTTGACTACTGATCTACAATCTGGGACGGTTGTTCCAATTCACGCACCAAGCGACTTTACTCACTCCAGAAACGGGCCATGAGTTTAATTTATAGCAAATATTTATCTGACAATCCTAGCCTGCATAAACGCCTTCAGTTACTACCACTCCGCAAACGCATGCTTTTCAATAAGGCCAAACTAATTCACAAAATCTACATCGGAAATCCCCAAATTACCTTTGGTCATTGTTTAAATGTAATGATGACACAGTAAATGATTAAATATACTACACATTCCGAAGCCTAGGATTGACTTATACAAACAAACTTAACGTACTGCAGCTCAGCTGTGGAACAATCTTCCACAACAAATTAACGATATCACCAATCTCTGAACATATAATCGCAAATTATTCTAACAATATCTCAGTACGGATTAACTTCCCCCTTAATAATATAAATAATAATAATAATAAAACGCTAGTATAACAGCCAGTCCCCTTTTTGGTAGACCAGTAAAGTATATTCCACATAGCTAATAACAAGTGCCACACCATTATTTAATATTGCTGAGTCGCGTAGAATTGATTTTTGCATTTTGCCCATGCCTTTATAATGCATATATTTTATATTGTTGCTGTTCTCAGTTAGCCTTGAATGACGTGTGAATGAAATAATGTATGAAAGAGAGTGATAGAAGGGCAGAATGTTAGACGAGCCTGCGTGCCCAATTCTTAACCCTACGAAAACAAAGTTCGTTCGTTCGTTCGTTCGTTCGTTCGTTCGTTCTCCTCCTCCTCCTCCTCCTCCTCCTCCGCCTCCCCATCCTCCTCCTCTCCTCCTCCTCCTCCTCCTCCTCCTCCTTCTCATCCTCCTTCACCTACTACTTCTCGTTATATTCTTCTCATCTACCTCCTTCTCTTACTCATATTTTTGGCCTTTTGCTCAATGTTCACACTCGCTGCGTTTTTGTTGTTGTTTTATTTTTTTTTTTCGTTATCTTGGCCATACGGCAAAGTCCGGCTGGACATATTTGAAGCCTTTGAAGATGTTTGTTTGCGTGTTTACATACATTCATATTTTATTCTTTTGAACATATTCATTTATCACCACTTCCCAAACCACAAAGAATAGTTTTCTCATAGAAAGAGATTGGAGTCAACGTACCATAATAACTAGTGCACTTCTTCACAAAACCGAGAACCAAGAAGAAGACAAATACTGACATTCTTCAAGATCCGAAAGTCTAAGATAACTGACACATAAATATCGTCATATCTTTTTTTCCGCATAAGCTTTACAGGACATCGCTGTCAACACCAGTTTTTTAACGCTGTCGTTGATTTCTTGGCAAGATTACGCTCAGTAGTTTGCCATTGCTTTCTGAGCAGCCGGTTCACTTATCCGGTAAGTTACAAAATGCGGTGAGAACCTCTTCCAATTCTCGCGCGCTGTGTTACCCTACGTGGATAAGCGGGATTACGGAGAAAGTCGTTTAACCACTAGGTCAGGGAGACCGGTATCGTCATATGTAAGAAAGTAAAATACTGTGGCCATATTATATCGTGGTTTAAACTATAACAGTGATGGAAGACATGGTTTCTGGAAGATAAACAGAGGTTAACTAGCACGAAGTCCACACAGAACATTGAACACTCATTGGGCATGAAAACACCAGGGAACTGGCAAGGATTCCACATTATTTCCAGCCAGGCGTGACTGGAGGATGACCACAGAACATGGAACACTCATTGTGCATGAAACATCAGGGAACTAGCAAGGATTCCACATTATTTCCAGCCAGGCGTGACTGGAGGATGACCACAGAACATGGAACACTCATTGGGCATGAAAACATCAGGGAACTAGCAAGGATTCCACATTATTTCCAGCCAAGTGTGACAGGAGGATCTCCACTGAACATGGGACACTCATTGGGCATGAAATCACCAGAGAAGTGGCAAGGATTCCACATTATTTCCAGCGAGGCGTGATTGGAGGATCTCCACAGAACATGGGACACTCATTGGGCATGAAATCACCAGAGAAGTGGCAAGGATTCCACATTATTTCCAGCCAGGCGTGACTAGAGAATCACCACAGAACATGGAACACTCATTGTGCATGAAAACACAAGGCAACTGGTAAGAAATCCACATTATTTCCATCCAGGCGTGATTGGAGGATTGACACAGAACATGGGATACTCATTGGCATGAAAACACCAGGGAAAGGACGAGGAATCGACATTATTTCCAGCAGGCGTGATTGGATGATCGTTGGCACATAACCTGCATGATGATGATTGTCAACAGACTCCAGTGTAATGCTCATGGCAGAAACTACAGGTGTAAAATTATAATATCTGGTTCACTTCGAGTCAAAGCAGCAGCTCCTTGCAATAGACAATGCATCACGTCCGAGATAGAATGAATTAAACTAGTAACTATTAATGATACACAATTTATCCCATTTAAGATAGAATGAATTAAACTGGTAACTATCAATGAAACACAATTTATCACGTAAAGGATAAAATTAATTAATCTAGTAACTATTAATGATACACAATTTATCCCTTCTAGGATAGAATAAATTACATTAGTAAGCATTAATGATAGAAAATGTATCACGTAATGATAGAATGAATTAAACTAGTAACTATTAATGATACACAATTTTTCACGCGTAAGATAGGATGAATTAACCAATTAACTATTAACAAATGTATAACGTACACTATAGAAGGAATTAAATTAGTAACTACAAGTATAAATAACAAACAATGTATCACGCCGAAGATAGAATGGGTTAAACTAGTAATTATTTTAGGTGCACAATTTATCACACGGAAGGTAGAATGGATTAAACAGATAACTATTAATAATAAACAATATATCACATCTAGGATAGAAGGAATTAAACTCATCATCATATTATTACCATCATTCATTGCCTTGCCGGCTGGCGTGGGCGATCACGGCTCTCCACATATTACGATCTCTGATGGCATGGACCAATTCGTGTGTTGACCATGACACAAGACTGTGAAAGATTTTCTCACTCTGTCTTCCTCTATCTCTCTTTCCACAAATATTACCGGTTGTCACAACATGTTCCAGTTTTTACTTCTCATAATGTGGCCAAAAAATGACGACTACTTCTTTCTGATGTTTGTGATAAGTTGTCTTTGCGACTTAGCTTCCCTCAAAATTCCCAGTTTGCTCATTTCGGCTGTCCAATTAATTTTCCCCATTCTTCTATAAAAGCACATCTCCAAGGTTGCTCCAGGGCATTTTTTTTCCTGTTTACTAATTATACTATTATATTAATAGTCAAAATTTTTTGGACATGTTATGAGAAGAAATGGATTGGAGAACTTAGTGACAACTGGCAAGATCGAAGGGAACAGACCAAGAGGCAGACCGAGAGGAAAATACCTGGATGGCTTGGCCACATGGCATGGACGAGACAGGAACACTGAGCTGATCCACGACACAGGTGATCGAGTGAAATGGCGAGTCATGACCGTCCACGCTTTCCGGCATGGCACATGATTGATTGAATTATACAGGATTCACAGCTGTAGTTAAAATCGGTTATATATAAAATGAAAGAACTCTGTTTCTAACTTTCAAGGACGAGGACGTATTGCACAAAATGTTCTTCGTTTGACAGAATGCAGTTTGCTTGTCTATAATGTTCTTTATCTCTGTGATGCATTTTCCATCTGATATTGGAGTAAACTAGTAACTATTTTGGATAGACAATTTATCACGTATATTACACACGGGAATCAACTAGTAACTATTAATGATAAACACAAAATCAAGTCCTGGACAGAAGGGATTAAGTTACATCTACAAATCATACAGTTTATCACGTCCAGGATAGAAGGGATTAAGCTTGATCTATCAATGATAAAGTTCATCACGTTTTTCACGGTAGGACTAAAATTGCAGTTATTAATGAGATATTAATAAAGAAGCTATGCTTGAGAGAATGAGTTAAATGTTATCATGAAGACAGAGTGCGTAGAAATGACAACTGTCTTGAGAGAATTACAATTTGAGTAATAACAGAGTGGGTAGATGTAACAATTGTCTGTTAGAGAAAAAAAGTAAGGTAATAATGATGACAGAGTGGGCAGACGACCAATGTCTGGCAGAGAGTTACAGTTTCAACCATGACAGAGTAGGTAGATGTAACAGAGTGGGTAGATGTAACAGAGTGGGTAGATGTAACAGAGGGGGTAGATGTAACAGAGGGGGTAGATGTAACAGAGGGGGTAGATGTAACAGCGGGGGTAGCATGTAACAGAGGGGGGTAGATGTAACAGAGGGGGTAGATGTAACAGAGTGGGTAGATGTAACAGAGTGGGTAGATGTAACAGAGTGGGTAGATGTAACAGAGTGGGTAGATGTAACAGAGTGGGTAGATGTAACAGAGTGGGTAGATGTAACAGAGTGGGTAGATGTAACAGAGTGGGTAGATGTAACAGAGTGGGTAGTTGTAACAGAGTGGGTAGATGTAACAGAGTGGGTAGATGTAACAGAGGGGGTAGATGTAACAGAGGGGGTAGATGTAACAGAGTGGGTAGATGTAACAGAGTGGGTAGATGTAACAGAGGGGGTAGATGTAACAGAGGGGGTAGATGTAACAGAGGGGGTAGATGTAACAGAGGGGGTAGATGTAACAGAGGGGGTAGATGTAACAGAGTGGGTAGATGTAACAGAGTGGGTAGATGTAACAGAGTGGGAAGATGTAACAGAGTGGGTAGATGTAACAGAGTGGGTAGAT
Source organism: Cepaea nemoralis (assembly GCA_014155875.1). Classification (NCBI taxonomy): domain Eukaryota; kingdom Metazoa; phylum Mollusca; class Gastropoda; order Stylommatophora; family Helicidae; genus Cepaea; species Cepaea nemoralis. The sequence goes on along the minus strand of JACEFZ010021135.1, from coordinate 10,244 downwards.
GTAACAGAGTGGGTAGATGTAACAGAGTGGGTAGATGTAACAGAGTGGGTAGATGTAACAGAGTGGGTAGATGTAACAGAGTGGGTAGATGTAACAGAGTGGGTAGATGTAACAGAGTGGGTTAGATGTAACAGAGTGGGTAGATGTAAGAGAGTGGGTAGATGTAACAGAGTGGGTAGATGTAACAGAGTGGGTAGATGTAACAGAGTGGGTAGATGTAACAGAGTGGGTAGATGTAACAGAGTGGGTAGATGTAACAGAGTGGGTAGATGTAACAGAGTGGATAGATGTAACAGAGTGGGTAGATGTAACAGAGTGGGTAGATGTAACAGAGTGGGTAGAATGTAACAGAGTGGTAGATGTAACAGAGTGGGTAGATGTAACAGAGGGGGTAGATGTAACAGAGTGGGTAGATGTAACAGAGGGGGTAGATGTAACAGAGGGGGATAGATGTAACAGCAGAGGGGTAGATGTAACAGAGGGGGTAGATGTAACAGAGTGGGTAGATGTAACAGAGTGGGTAGATGTAACAGAGGGGGTAGATGTAACAGAGGGGTAGATGTAACAGAGTAGGTAGATGTAACAGAGTGGGTAGATGTAACAGAGTGGGTAGATGTAACAGAGTGGGTAGATGTAAACAGAGTGGGTAGATGTAACAGAGTGGGTAGATGTAACAGAGTGGGTAGATGTAACAGAGGGGTAGATGTAACAGAGGGGGTAGATGTAACAAGAGGGGTAGATGTAACAGAGTGGGTAGATGTAACAGAGGGGGTAGATGTAACAGAGTGGGTAGATGTAACAGAGTGGGTAGATGTAACAGAGGGGGTAGATGTAACAGAGGGGGTAGATGTAACAGAGTGGGTAGATGTAACAGAGGGGGTAGATGTAACAGAGGGGGTAGATGTAACAGAGTGGGTAGATGTAACAGAGGGGGTAGATGTAACAGAGTGGGTAGATGTAACAGAGTGGGTAGAGTAACAGAGGGGGTAGATGTAACAGAGGGGGTAGATGTAACAGAGGGGGTAGATGTACAGAGTGGGTAGATGTAACAGAGTGGTAGATGTAACAGAGGGGTAGATGTAACAGAGGGGGTAGATGTACAGAGGGGGTAGATGTCACAGAGTGGGTAGATGTAACAGGGGGGTAGATGTAACAGAGGGGGGTAGATGTAACAGAGTGGGTAGATGTAACAGAGGGGGTAGATGTACTGAGTGGGTTAGATGTAACTGAGTGGGTAGATGTAACAAGAGGTGGGTAGATGTAACAGAGTGGGTAGATGTAACAGGGGGTAGATGTAACAGAGGGGGTAGATGTAACAGAGTGGGTAGGATGTAACAGAGGGGTAGATGTAACAGAGGGGGTAGATGTAACAGAGGGGTAGATGTAACAGAGGGGGTAGATGTAACAGAGGGGTAGATGTAACAGAGTGGGTAGATGTAACAGAGGGGTAGATGTAACAGAGTGGGTAGATGTAACAGAGTGGGTAGATGTAACAGAGGGGGTAGATGTAACAGAGGGGGTAGAGTAACAGATGGGGTAATGTAACAGAGGGGGTAGATGTAACAGAGGGGGTAGATGTAACAGAGTGGGGTAGATGTAACAGAGGATGGTAAGATGTACACGAGGGGGTAGATGTAACAGAGTGGGTAGATGTAACAGAGGGGGTAGATGTAACAGAGGGGGTAGATGTAACAGAGGGGGTAGATGTACAACACATAGTTGGGTAGATGTAACAGAGGGGGTAGATGTAACAGAGTGGGTAGATGCAACAGAGGGGGTAGATTTAAACAGAGTTGTGTTAGATGTAACAGAGGGGGTAGATGTAACAGAGGGGGTAGATTTAACAGAGGGGGTAGATGTAACAGAGGAGGGGTAGATGTAACAGAGGGGTAGATGTAACAGAGTGGGTAGATGTAACAGAGTGGGTAGATGTAACAGAGGGGTAGATGTAACAGAGTGGGTAGATGTCAAACGAGTGGGTAGATGTAACAGAGTGTGGTAGATGTAACAGAGGGGTAGATGTAACAGAGGGGGTAGGATTAACAGACGGGGGGTAGCTGTAACAGAGGGTAGATGTAACAGAGTGGTTTTTTTAGGTAGATGTAACAGAGGGGGTAGATGTAACAGAGGGGTAGATGTAACATAGGGGGTAGATGTAACAGAGTGGGTAGATGTAACAGAGGGGGTAGATGTAACAGAGGGGGTAGATGTAACAAGAGTGCGGTAGAGTAACAGAGGGGGGTAGATGTAACAGAGTGGGTAGATGTAACAGAGTGGTAGATGTAACGAGGGGGTAGATGTAACAGAGGGGGTAGATGTAACAGAGTGGGTAGATGTAACAGAGTGGGTAGATGTAACAGAGGGGGTAGATGTAACAGAGGGGGTAGATGTAACAGAGGGGGTAGAGTAACAGAGGGGGTAGATGTAACAGAGGGGGTAGATGTAACAGAGGGGGGTAGATGTAACAGAGGGGGTAGATGTAACAGAGTGGGTAGATGTAACAGAGTGGGTAGATGTAACAGAGTGGTAGATGTAACAGAGGTGGTAGATGTACAGAGGGGTAGATGTAACAGAGGGGTAGATGTAACAGAGTGGGTAGATGTCACAGAGGGGGTAGATGTAACAGAGTGGGTAGATGTAACAGAGTGGGTAGATGTAACAGAGGGGGTAGATGTAACAGAGGGGTAGATGTAACAGGTGGGTAGATGTAACAGAGGGGGTAGATGTAACAGAGGGGGTAGATGTAACAGAGTGGGTAGATGTAACAGAGGGGGTAGATGTAACAGAGTGGGTAGATGTAACAGAGTGGGTAGATGTAACAGAGGGGGTAGATGTAACAGAGGGGGTAGATGTAACAGAGGGGGTAGATGTAACAGAGTGGGTAGATTAACAGAGTGGGTAGATGTAACAGAGGTGGGTAGATGTAACAGAGGGGTAGATGTAACAGAGGGGGTAGATGTAACAGAGTGGGTAGATGTAACAGAGGGGTAGATGTAACAGAGGGGGTAGATGTAACAGAGTGGGTAGATGTAACAGAGGGGGTAGATGTAACTGAGTGGGTAGATGTAACTGAGTGGGTAGATGTAACAGAGTGGGTAGATGTAACAGAGTGGGTAGATGTAACAGAGGGGGTAGATGTAACAGAGGGGGTAGATGTAACAGAGTGGGTAGATGTAACAGAGGGGGTAGATGTAACAGAGGGGGTAGATTTAACAGAGGGGTAGATGTAACAGAGGGGGTAGATGTAACAGAGGGGTAGATGTAACAGAGTGGGTAGATGTAACAGAGGGGGTAGATGTAACAGAGTGGGTAGATGTAACAGAGTGGGTAGATGTAACAGAGGGGGTAGATGTAACAGAGGGGGTAGATGTAACAGAGTGGGTAGATGTAACAGAGGGGGTAGATGTAACAGAGTGGGTAGATGTAACAGAGGAGGTAGATGTAACAGAGTGGGTAGATGTAACAGAGGGGGTAGATGTAACAGAGTGGGTAGATGTAACAGAGGGGGTAGATGTAACAGAGGGGGTAGATGTAACAGAGTGGGTAGATGTAACAGAGTGGGTAGATGTAACAGAGGGGGTAGATGTAACAGAGTGGTAGATGCAACAGAGGGGGTAGATGTAACAGAGTGGGTAGATGTAACAGAGGGGGTAGATGTAACAGAGGGGTAGATGTAACAGAGTGGGTAGATGTAACAGAGGGGGTAGATGTAACAGAGGGGGTAGATGTAACAGAGTGGGTAGATGTAACAGAGTGGGTAGATGTAACAGAGGGGGTAGATGTAACAGAGTGGGTAGATGCAACAGAGTGGGTAGATGTAACAGAGTGGGTAGATGTAACAGAGGGGGTAGATGTAACAGAGGGGTAGATGTAACAGAGGGGTAGATGTAACAGAGGGGGTAGATGTAACAGAGTGGGTAGATGTAACAGAGGGGGTAGATGTAACAGAGTGGGTAGATGTAACAGAGGGGTAGATGTACAGAGTGGGTAGATGTAACAGAGGGGGTAGATGTAACAGAGGGGGTAGATGTAACAGAGGGGGTAGATGTAACAGAGGGGGTAGATGTAACAGAGTGGGTAGATGTAACAGAGTGGGTAGATGTAACAGAGGGGTAGATGTACAGAGGGGGTAGATGTAACAGAGTGGGTAGATGTAACAGAGTGGGTAGATGTAACAGAGGGGGTAGATGTAACAGAGGGGGTAGATGTAACAGAGGGGTAGATGTAACAGAGGGGTAGATGTAACAGAGGGGGTAGATGTAACAGAGGGGGTAGATGTAACAGAGGGGGTAGATGTAACAGAGGGGGTAGATGTAACAGAGGGGGTAGATGTAACAGAGGGGTAGATGTAACAGACGGGGTAGATGTAACAGAGTGGGTAGATGTAACAGAGTGGGTAGATGTAACAGAGTGGGTAGATGTAACAGAGTGGGTAGATGTAACAGAGTGGGTAGATGTAACAGAGTGGGTAGATGTAACAGAGTGGGGTAGATGTAACAGAGTGGGTAGATGTAACAGAGTGGGTAGATGTAACAGAGTGGGTAGATGTAACAGAGTGGGTAGATGTAACAGAGTGGGTAGATGTAACAGAGGGGGTAGATGTAACAGAGGGGTAGATGTAACAGAGGGGGTAGATGTAACAGAGGGGTAGATGTAACAGAGGGGGTAATGTAACAGAGGGGGTAGATGTAACAGAGGGGGTAGATGTAACAGAGGGGGTAGATGTAACAGAGGGGGTAGATGTAACAGAGGGGGTAGATGTAACAGAGTGGGTAGATGTAACAGAGTGGGTAGATGTAACAGAGTGGATAGATGTAACAGAGTGGATAGATGTAACAGAGTGGGTAGATGTAACAGAGTGGGTAGATGTAACAGAGTGGGTAGATGTAACAGAGTGGGTAGATGTAACAGAGTGGGTAGATGTAACAGAGTGGGTAGATGTAACAGAGTGGGTAGATGTAACAGAGTGGGTAGATGTAACAGAGTGGGTAGATGTAACAGAGTGGGTAGATGTAACAGAGTGGTAGATGTAACAGAGTGGGTAGATGTAACAGAGTGGGTAGATGTAACAGAGTGGGTAGATGTAACAGAGTGGGTAGATGTAACAGAGTGGTAGATGTAACAGAGTGGGTAGATGTAACAGAGTGTGTAGATGTAACAGAGTGGGTAGATGTAACAGAGTGGGTAGATGTAACAGAGTGGGTAGATGTAACAGAGTGGGTAGATGTAACAGAGGGGGTAGATGTAACAGAGTGGGTAGATGTAACAGAGTGGGTAGATGTAACAGAGTGGGTAGATGTAACAGAGTGGGTAGATGTAAACAATATAAAATGACACAAAGTAGTGCAGCTTTACATAACAGAATTACGACACATATAGGATGTTGCGGCGATTAGCCTTAATCAGCAAACAAATACATACACAAAAACACAACATATAGTCACGGAAAAGATCTCCTGTGGCTACTTTAAGACGTGACGACAAGACGAGAAGAATAAAAAGATGAAAACATGAAAGCAATGAAGAGAAAATGAAATTTGGAAAAAATGTTCGTACTTACCTCAAAATTCCGAGCTATGTATAGCCCCGAATTTCACCGTTATCTTCTTACGTAAAAGAGTGGGTAGATGTAACAATTGTCGGGGGAGAGTTACAATTTCGACCAGATACAGTGGGTAAATGTAACAGAGTGGGTAGATGTAACAGAGTGGGTAGATGTAGCGTCACTGCCGGCCACCCAAAAACTATCCCTATAGAGTCTTCGCTTCACAAAGTTCAAGTTTTTCTTCAGCTAACCTTTCGAGGGATGAATACACGATCGACTTAAAACAGCAGTAAGCCAAACATTCATTGCTGCTGAACCAATGATCAGATATAAAACCACGCCGATACCTATTTCATCTGTAAAAGAACCATTGTATCCGTACACTAAATCAAACTGTAATTATCAATTCCATTGTGAGTTATCTGAAACTTACATAAGTAAAACGGAGAGACAGTTTGCAAATCGAGTAGCCAAACATGCACCAATATAGGTGGAAAAGAGAGTTAATCAACCTTCAGGAATCCCTGTGCAGTGGAAAGGCTACAAGAAACTCCTTTCTCGTCGATTTCTCAAAAAGAAAAAAGCGTTTCTTATACCTGTTTCGAAGAACGATAAACCATTGCTCAAATATAATGAGGAGTTAGCAATTAGACGGTTCCAGCCGCTTTTGTGCAAACAGACAAAGTTCGTGTAACACAGACAAAGTTCGTGTAACATATGAAATGACCATGCAGATAACAAATGCTTCACATTCGAACTATATCTGTGACTGGGGGTTTACATATTTTTAGCTTGAGTTTTATTCATTTATTCACGTCACACACGAGAGACAGTCAATAAATAAGTCGCAAATTGCTGTAGAAAAATAACTAAATATGATAACAACTTGAAACAGTTTATTTTCATACATACATTGTACCTTTATTTCTCAACATAATTTTTACCACCATTGATGCACTTATCCCACCGTTTATCAGTCATCCCAAACAGACTCATAGAATGGCGTGCTGTGTTTTCTAAACCACGTTTTCACTTCACATTCAACTTCGGCGTCACTCGTGAAATGTCTCCCGCTAAGGTGGGTTTTCATTGGACCCAAAAGGTGGAAATTGCTAGGGGCTAAGTCGGGGCTGTAAGGTGGATGATCCAGAACTTACCACCTTAGTTGGTTAATTTTCTCTTGAGTTAATCGAGCCGTATGTGGTCTGGCATTGTCATGAAGGAGCAGCACTCCTCTAGTCAGCAGTCCTGGACGTTTTCTTCGAGTTGCATCATGAAGTATCGATAGAACATCACAGTACGATTCAGAATTCACATTGTCACCTTTCTTCTTTAGATCGGTTAAAAGCACTCCTTGACAATCCCAGAACACTGTCAGCATAACCTTCCCTGCTGATGGTGTAACCTTGAATTTGTGGACACAAGACGAAGAAGGATGTTTTCTACCCAGCTATGCACCGCTTTTCGGGACAAACATTTCATTTGTCAGCATAAACAGGAAGCCTTTCCTTATGATTGTCCTTTGCAGGCAGTCCTTTTGCCCATAAAAAACAGCACGTTGCTCTTTGATTGTACACTCTGTAAGTACAGTCGTCATTTTGTTTATGCGCCGCGCATGAGACACCTAGCGCCACCTGACGCATGGGAATGTAAAGTTTGATGTTAGTTAGTTAGTAGTTAGTCGCAGTTCCAACTTCACAGCAACGGGTTGATGTTGCTGACACCTAATGACACCTGTAGAAAACACCAACTACATTTACCTGCCATCCCACATAACTGTGTGACTTACTTATTGACTCGTCCTTGTGTATATATATATATATATATATATATATATATATATATATATATATATATATAATATATATATATATATATATATATATATATATATCGATCGCGCTCGCTCGCTTTGAACTCAAGCGTAGTCCATACACAAGACTTCTAGTAGTGTTGGACTGAATTTTGCGCATGGATAAGCTTTACCTATTAACAGAGTGTCCATCGCCATCAGGCGAACCCACTCCGACTGCAGTGGTACTTGTAATTAACGTCCCCAAGTCAATGACGATAGGTCAAAATTTTAGTCCAACTTTCCGGTGTAGGAGTTGAACCCCTTACCTCAGCATGAGCACACCGGATGTTTATATATATATATATAACTGTGCAGTATGAACCTGACGATGTGCAGCGAAATATGTCTGGTAGCAAATCGTGTAACATATTTGTGGTCTGTGTGATGTGTGATGTAAACATTGTCTGGAAAAGGGGGGTGGGGTTGGGGGGGGGGGGTGGAGAGGAGCTATAGTAATAAACTGACACAATGGATAGATGCATAAGCTGTCTGGGAGATAAGGGGTTAAAGTAATAATTTGCCATAATGGATAGATGGAAAGAGGTGGAGAATATTTCTGAGATGCCTCATTTGTGAGACTGAGCTGATGGATTGTGTCAGCGGCTGTCAGCTCGGGGACAAATAGTGGCTTTTTCACTGTCCGCGATTGAGTGCTTGGATAGCTGGTGAGGGGAAGAAGAGAGAAGATAGGCGAAAGTAAGACATAGAGATGACTTGTTGAGACGGAAAAAGTGAAATAAGAAGGGGGGAGGGGGGGAGGGGGGGGGGGAGAAGGGTAAAAAAAAAAAAGAAAGGGGGGAGGGGGGGGAAAGAAAAAAAGGGGGGGGGGGAAAAAAAAGAAGAGAAAAAAGGAGAAGGCGGGGGGGGAAAAAAGATGAACAAAAAAGAGGAAGGTGATCGAACAAAGGGAAGAGGTGAAAAGACGCAGGGAAACAAGATTGACAAAAAAAATAATAAAAGGAAGATGAAGGAAGATGAGAAAAATATCAATTTTCGGTATACTAAGGAGCGAGAGTAGAGACAAAAAAAACAAAAATACGCATAAGCAGGGGAAATTGTAGAGGGACACAGAACGAACAAACTACCGACACTATAACGAGATAATTAAATCAGAGCAGAGCAGAGGTCAACAGACTTTCGCCATATCAATTACAAGAACAAGCCAAGGAAGACAAGAAACTAATAAGAGAGATGTGAGAGAATAAGACAAATATGCTATGAAGAAGTAATGAGCCCGCTAAAAAAACTTCCATATTAAAGATAAATATAATGCCTCTCGTTTTGAATAGGGTAAGAAGATACCTCTTCCTTCTAGATATATTTACAATCATGACACCTAGCCCAACACCTGGATACAGGATAAGCCCTAATCTTTGATTGTGACAGCAATATTAACAGGCCGGTTACCCTATCAAACCTGAAGATGGAAATTGATACCAAAGAATCTGTTAAAGTATATAAAGGACAGGATCAAATTAAGGCGGTGTCCCAGTTCGACAGCCCAAGGTGCAGGTGACATGCGAATATGCATATAAATTCATTAGTCGTTCTCCGGTGAAGTATGAAACCACACACAAGAACCGACTTCCAACAACGTATGACGACCGTCGCTTCTTATAATGGTACACATTACTTGAGCATTCCATAGAGAAGTGTCTTCAGTCCTCCTTAGCGTCTATTCCCCCCAGTCCATCATGCTTTCGACTTTCCGTGTAGCATGCAGCTCTTCATCCTATCATTCTGTAATATACCCATCTCCATCCCCACCCCCTGCTACCGGCTATTACCATACAGAACGACGTTTATAAATTTTATTTACCCAATACCCTAATAATTCTCAAATTGCTGATCAATACTTTGATAACGTAACCCTCTCCCGCCGCAAGACAGCAGGGCCTCACTCACGAATACATTCCATCAATTGGTCAACTTACCCAACACTCTTAGACCTCACTCTCTTCCTTCATCCAACGCTCTCTCTCTCATGCCTTATTCTCTTCCTCACTCTTAGTCCACACACGAAGGCTCACCCGTCTTAACGTCGCAGGTGGTTCGATGCTCTCCACTCGATTACACCTCACACTCCCTCTTGCTCTGTCAAAGAATCTCTCTCGCCCCCCCCTGACTTACTATGTCACGCCTCCGTACATTCCAGCGCCTATTCAACTCTGCACATCTGACGTCTCTTCTCTTTTCCCCCGGACTTCTTCCCTGATGGACTCGATGCTCTCGCACTTCTCCGTTGCTGCCTATCCACCAGGTAATCCATCTCATCCGCTCCGGCCCACCCCCTGAACCATCCCTCCTTCCCTCATCGCGCTCTGCCTTCCGCCCCTCCCTTTATCTTCCCCTCTTCGTCCCCTGTACTCCCCTCTTTTGCCCAAATATACTCAACGATAGCCGAATAACCTTCGTTCAATTACCCTAATCTGTCATACGAAATCGCTGTTCTTACTCTCCGACCACACCCCACTTTACTGGCCTCACCCATCTCCCAGCCGATAGTCTTCTCCCCTTCGCCTACACTTTAACTGCCCTCCAGTTACCCCCAGCCCTCCTCTTTTCCTGCGTTCCTGGTTCCGACTCCCCGCATACACTCTCTGTCCCCATATCTTCCCCCACCACCCTCCACCACCCTCCACATTCCCCTCTCCTTCGTACACATCCCTCCTAAGCCACCCCCTAGCAACGCTTCATCGCCCTCCCACTTCCTACCAATAAGCGTTCCATCCTACCGCAGCGGCCCCCATAGACTGCTTACGTTTCCCTACAGCTCCCTCTCCTCCCTCCCTTCCAGTACCCGTCGCAGGCTCTCCCACCTCTTCCCTCTCCTATCATGCTGTG
>JACEFZ010021133.1:292500-371295 GCA_014155875.1 Cepaea nemoralis | reverse complement strand
GACTGTTGGGGCCTAGAAAATATACGCCAAGCAAACGTCGGTATTATTATCTGGTTAACTCATGGCGAGCTCGTGACACATTGTCCGGTATAGATATACTTCTATGTTAGTGTTACCTTGTCGGGTCATCGTGTTAGACATAATTCTATGTTAGCCCTACCTTGTCTGGTGATATTGTTAGATATAATTCCATGTTTACGTGACCTTGTCTGGTGATATTGTTAGATATAATTCCATGTTAGCGTGACCTTGTCCGGTGATATTGTTAGATATAATTCCATGTTAGCGTGACATTGTCTGGTGATATTGTTAGATATAATTCCATGTTAGCGTGACCTTGTCTGGTGATATTGTTAGATATAATTCCATGTTAGCGTGACATTGTCCAGTAATCGTGTTAGATATAATTCCATGTTAGCGTGACATTGTCCAGTAATCGTGTTAGATATAATTCCATGTTAGCGTGACATTGTCCGGTAATCGTGTTAGCTATAATTCTATGTTAGCGTGACCTTGTCCTGTAATCATGTTAGATATAATTCAATGTTGCCCGACCTTGTCTGATGAGTTTGTTAGACATAATTCTATGTTAGCGTGACCTTGTCCAGTAATCGTGTTAGATATAATTCAATGTTGCCCTACCTTGTCCGGTAATCGTGTTAGATATAATTTTATGTTAGCGTGACCTTGTCTGGTGATTTTGTTAGACATAATTCTATGTTAGCGTGACGTTGTTCAGTAATCGTGTTAGATGTCATGGCACGAGACTTGTTGTTGCCGTGGTACATGATAGCTGACTATTTGAGTAGTTAATACTGTATGAGTGACTGTTTAAGAACATCAAGTGGCTGATTAGAATGTTCTGTTTCGACTTTAACATTCTCCATTGCGTATATGATGAACCACAGAATGACACATTGATTATAAAACTTAACATGACGCCGTTCAGTTTTACAACATCCATTATCATGCTGATAGACGATTATAGTCACAGTATAATGCATCTATTATAATATTATAACTATACATATTACCATTGTCCTCGACCGAGACTGAGCTGGTCTGTCTCCGACTTAGGGAAAGAGATCAACAGACAAGCAACTGGGTTATAAGGATAATTTTTAAAGTTGCATATCCCTTACAATACGTTGCAGTCAACACCAGCATTTTTCAGCTGCTGTTGATGTTCTTGGCAAAATTACGCTCAGTAGTTTGCCATTGCTTTCTGAGCGACCGGCTCACATACCCCCGTAAGTAACCAACGCGACGCAATCCGCTACCGAATCTCGCGCAGCTGTGTTCCCCACGTGGGTATAAGGGATTACGAAGAAAGTTGTTAAACTATTCGCCAGGGAGACCTGTTTCTAATGATAATACAAAACGAAAAAGAAAACGCCTGGACTGTTTTGAGTATATATTTATATATTATACAGTTGACTATCATAAATAACTCATAATTATTTATGGCGTTAACTTCGAAGTATTATTTGGCACTGATTAAAGTACATCTTCCAATATATTGTTTTTCTACCTCAGCCTTCGTTTGGACGTATTTCTGATCAACTCTGTGATGTGGTTCTTCACTGATGGTAACATGCTCAATGACAAGATGAGACTGTCGATGTAGTTACTTCACCTAGCAACAATCCCGGGTAATGAATGGTTCCACTTCCAGGCTTCTGAGACCCACACCTGCAAGCGACCACAAGGACAATGTGTGCCGGATCGTTGTACTCGGGCAGCCTGGCGTGGGAAAAACAGGTTCGGTCTATGCTTGTGTGAAAGATATACTGGTATTATGTTTAGGCTAACATGGATGTAGACCAGGTATTGTGTGAGAGATAGATTACACACACACACACACACACACGCACACGCACACACACATACACACACACACACAAACACACACACACATACATACATAACTATAATATTAACATTGACTGAACGTTGTGGAGGAAGATAGTTTAGTTTAGTTTAGTTTAGTCGACGGATCAACATCACGGCACACGGGTGTAATCCATAAGTGCTCCGTTCTACTCCTAACTCAAACCTGAGTCCGGAGAATTTCAGCTCAGTGCACGAACTCTGTAGCACCGGCGAGGATTCTGAAATACTTTGGGTATATTTTTAACTCGAAAGTTTGCCCCGGCAGCGCCGTTAGGCTACTCTTTTTCGATTTCCAACTGCCAAGGGATTTTTTTGCGTGCGCAACAATACATACTCACCACTACCAATCTCACTACCAATCTCACTACCAATCTCACTACCAATCTCACTACCAATCTCACTACCAATCTCACTACTCAGAGACCAGGGGCAATTTTGTTACTATAAGTCCACGTGAAAAAAATCCCAGCACTCGAGGCGGACACCATATCTCGAGACCACTCAGCCCCCTGTAGATATATTAGATATAACCAAACACAAACTCAGACTAAGCTTTGTGTGAAAATGTCAGACATAAGATAAAGGCTAAAACAGACGTAGTCTAGGCAATGTGTAAAATATAGATTATATGCAAGTATAAATACACTGATTGAATGTTGTATTAAAGATACATTATGCTATCAAAGACATAGACTGGAGGTTGTGTGAAAGATGAAGTAAATATAAATTGGATGAATCTAGTATGAAGATTGGGTTATTTACCTCAAACGTCAAATCAATACTGTTGTGTCGTAAACGACTAAAACGGTTATTAATAAACTAGCTGACCCGGCCCGGCTTCGCCCAGACCCTGGTGGGGAGCATCTCATTTAATTCATATAAGTAGTCATAGAAGTTCTCGTTCCCGTTACCGACTATCTGTCTGTCTGTCTGTCTGTCTGTCTATCTGTCTGTCTGTCTGTCTGACCCGGCCCGTCTTCGCCCAGACCCTGATGGGGAGAATCTCATTTAATTCATATAAGTAGTCATATAAGTTCCCGTTCCGACTATCTATCTGTCTGTCTGTCTGACCCGGCCCGGCATCGCCCAACTCCTGGTGGGGAGAATCTCATTTAATTCATATAAGTAGTCATATAAGTTCCCGTTCCCGACTGTCTGTCTGTCTGTCTGTCTGTCTGTCTGTCTGTCTGTCTGTCTGTCTGTCTATCTATCTATCTGTCTGTCTGTCTGACCCGGCCCAGCCCATGGTGGAGAGCATCTCATTTAAATTATATAAGTAGTCATATAAGATCCCGTTCCCGACTATCTGTCTGACTGTCTGTCTGTCTTGGGTAAATGGAGGAGGGAGGAGGAAGAGGGAGGTGGAGGAGGGAAGAGGAGGAGGAGGGAGGAGACAGGAGGAGTAGGGAGGAATAGGAGGGAGGAGGAGGGATTAGGAGGAGGAGGGAGGAGTAGTGTGGAGGAGGAGGCGAGGAGGAGGGAGGAGGAAGAGGGAGGAGGAGGGAGAAGGAGGGAGGAGGAGAACGCAGGAGGAGAAGGGAGCAGGAGGAGGAGAGGGAGGAGGAGGGAGGAGGAGGAGGAGAGAGTAGGAGGAGGGAGGAGGCGGAGGGAGAAGGAAGAGGGAGGAGGAAGAGGGAGAAGGAGGAGGGAGAAGGAGGAGAAGGAGGGGAGGAGGGGAGGAGGAGGGAGGAGGAGGAATGTGAAGGGAGGAGGAGGGAGGAGGGAGGAGGTAGAGGGAGGAGGAGGAGGGAGGCGGAGAGAGGAGGAGGAGGGAGGAAGAGGGAGGAGGAGGAATGTGAAGGGAGGAGGAGGGAGGAGGTAGAGGGAGGAGGAGGGAGGAGGAGGAGGTAGAGGGAGGAGGAGGAGGGAGGAGGCGGAGAGGGAGGAGGGGAGGAGGAGGAGGGAGGAGAAGGAGGAGGAGGGAGGAGGAGTGATGAGGAGGAGGAGGAGGAGAGAGGAGGAGGAGGGAGGAGGAGGAGGGAGGAGGAGGAAGAGGGAGGAGGAGGAATGTGAAGGGAGGAGGAGGGAGGAGGTAGAGGGAGGAGGAGGGAGGAGGAGGAGGAGGAGAGGAGGAGGAGGGAGGAAGAAGGAGGAGGAGGGAGAAGGAGGATGAGGAGGAGGAGGAGGAGGAAGAGGGAGGAGGAGAATGTGAAGGGAGGAGGAGGTAGAGGGAGAGGAGGAGGAGGAGAAGGAGGAGGAGGGATGAGGAGAGGAAGAGGGAGGAGGAGGAATGTGAAGAGGAGGAGGAGGGAGGAGGTAGAGGGAGGAGGAGGAGGAGTGAGGAGGAGGAGAGGGAAGGAGGAGGAGGAGGAGGGGAGGAGGAGGGAGGAAGAAGGAGGAGGAGGGAGAAGGAGGGATGAGGAGGAGGAGGGAGGAGGAGGAAGAGGGAGGAGGAGGAATGTGAAGGGAGGAGGAGGGATAGGGAGGAGGGGAAGAGGAAGAGGGTAGGAGGAAGAGTGGAGAGGAGGAGGGAGGATGTAGAGGGAGGAGGAGGGAGGAAAAGGGAGGAGGGAGGAGGAGAGAGGAGGAGGAGGAGGAGGTAGGAGGAGAGGAAGAGGAGGAGGAGGAGGAGAAGGAAGGAGGAGGAAGAAGGAGGAGGAAGAGGGAGGAGGAGGATGGAGGAGGGAGAGGGAGGAAGAGGGAGGAGGAGGAAGGAGGAAGAGGGAGGAGGAGGATGGAGGAGGGAGAGGGAGGAGGGGAAGAGGAAGAGGGTAGGAGGAGGAGGAGGGGAGAGGAGGAGAAGGAGGAGGGAGGAGGAGGGATAGGAGGAGGGAGGAGGCAGAGGGAGAAGAAGGAAGGAGGAGGAGGAAGGAGGGAGAGGAAGGAGGGAGAATGAGGAGGGGAGGAAGGAAAGGGAGGTGGAAGAGGAGGAGGAGGGAGGAGGAAAGAGGTAGGGGAGGAGGAGGTAGAGGGAGGAGGAGGAGGAAGGAAAGGGAGGAGGAAGAGGAGGAGAAGGGAGGAGGAGGGTGGAGGGAGGAGGAGGAGGTAGAGGGAGGAGGAGGGAGGAGGTAGGAGGAGGAGGAAGAGGGAAGAGGGAGAAGAAGGGAGAAGGAGGAGTGAGGATGATGAGGGAGAAGGAGGCAGGAGGAGGAGGAGGGAGGCAGGAGGAGGAGGAGGGATAAGGAGGGAGAGGGAGGAGGAGGGAAGATGAGGGAGGAGGGGGAGGAGGCGGAGGGAGTAGGAGGGAGGAGGATGGAGGAGGAGGGGAGAGGAAGAGGGAGAAGGAAGAGGGAGAAGGAGGAGGGAGTCGGGAGAGGGATGAGAGGGAGGAAGAAGAGGAGGAGGGTGGAGGGAGGAGGTAGAGGGAGGAGGAGGGAGGAGAAGAGAGGAGGAGAGAGTTCGCCATTCCGAATTCATACTCGTCTAGTTCTTCCCTTCTACACGACTGTAGATAACTTCCTTACACATAAAAAGATGAATTGTTATTGATATTGCCGTGGCATGGAGGAATATCAGCAGCAGAGTTGATCCAAAAAACCAAAGACTGAGATCTACGGAGAGCCATGAACGCCTACGCCAGCCGGCACGGCACTTGATGATGATGATTGCCGTGTGACGATTCTGTGTAGTCACGTCATTTTCTTCCCTTTCCCTAGCGTTTTGGTTCGGGGATTCTTTCATCATCATCATCATATATTTACGTACGTATTTTGGGAGGGGGAGGAGGGAGGAGGAGGAAGAAGGAAAAAAAACTATGACAGTTGACAGCTCTGGAATGAAAGGAAGGCGTGTAGAAAATTTCATCTCAATCGGATGGGCCGTTCGCGAACAAATAAAGGACATACATATTTACATACATACATATATACATACATACATATTTACATACATATTTACATACATACACTTTGTTTTATAAATATAGACTACACATGTTGTTGTTGTTTGTCCATCAAGAATCATGATGATCATTCATTTCATCCAGAGGTGTTGAAAGTATGGAGCCGTGAGTTCTAAGATGGCTGATAAGGCCTATTTTGGCTCGAAATGTTCTTTGACAATGTGGGCAAAGAATGCTTGACGTTCCAGGAGGAGGATCTCATGCAGTGGTTTTTCTGTCCAGCCTTTTCTTCACAGCTCTTGCAGTCCTGGTTGCTTCACAAGTGACTGCACCCTTGCGTAATGATGTACGCCACGAATTTCTGTCTTTGGCAGCAGTCTCCCAAGTGTCATGATGAATTTCAAAAGCTTTCAGTGAAATTTTCTGAGTGTCTTTAAAGCGTTTCCTCTGGCCGCCTTGGGAGCGTTTACCACAACGCAGCTCGCTGTAAAAACGTTTTGGAAGCCTGTGATCTTGTATGCCAGTCAAGTGACCAGCCCAGCGAATCTGATTCTTCATTAGTAGAGTGTGGATGCAGGGCATGGACGCTCTTTCTAGAACTTCTGTGTCTGGGATCTTGTCTTGCCATTTAATCTTCAATAGCTTCCTAAGGCAGACTGTGTGGAAGTGGTTTAATTTCCTAGCGTGTCGCTGATAAACAGTCCAGGTTTCACAAGCATATAGCAGTGTGGATAATACAACAGCTTTGTAGACTTTTAGCTTTGTTTGCAGGCTTATTCCATTTCTGTCCCATACATTCTTGTACAGTCTGCCAAAGGCCGCGCTGGCCTTGGCAATTCTTGCATTCACTTCGTCATCGAGTGTGGCAGCGTGTGACACAGTGCTGCCAAGATAGGTGAACTTGTCCACAACACTTAGTCTATGACCATTCACTTTGATATTCAGTATGGTGTGATTAATTCCTGGAGCTGGCTGGTACATAACTACAGTCTTCTCCAAGTTGATATTGAGCCCAAAATTGGCACAGGCATGTGAGAAAGCTGAAATATTGTGTTGTATGTCTGCCTCTGAGTTGGCATATAGAGCGCAATCATCAGCAAACAGGAGCTCTTTGACGTTGTCGCTGTTAGTTTTGGTTTTAGCTTTCAGCCTTCTGAGATTGAACAACTTTCCATCCATGCGGTAGTTGATGTCTATTCCAATGTCGTTGTTCTCGAAGGCATTTGTCAGCATAGCTGAAAACATGAGGCTGAACAGTGTTGGTGCCAGGACACAGCCTTGCTTCACTCCATTGGTGACAGGAAAGGGCTCAGACAGCTCACCATTTTCCTGAACTCTTGCCTGCATACCATCATGAAATAGCCGCACTATTTGGACAAACTTTCGTGGACAGCCATATTTCGCCATAATCTTCCACAGTCCTTCTCTGCTGACTGTATCAAAAGCCTTGGTAAGATCAATGAAAGTGGAGAACATTTCGGAGTTCTGTTCCTGACATTTCTCTTGCAGCTGCCTTGCAGCGAATATCATGTCAACAGTTCCTCGTTCTTTTCTGAAGCCACATTGACTCTCACGAATTAGACCTTGGTCGAGATGGGCGGTGAGGCGACTGAGAAAAATTCTGGTGAATATCTTCCCTGCAATTGAGAGCAAGGCGATGCCTCCGTGGTTGCCACAGGATTGGTGGTGTCCTTTACGGTTGTAAAGGTAAACTATTGACGCGTCCTTGAAATCTTGTGGCATGGTCTTGTTCACCCATATATTTGTAAAGACTTGGTGAAGCTGCTCTATTAGAACCGGCCCACCTGCTTTGCATATCTCTGCTGGGATGGAATCAGGACCTGGCTTCTTGCCGCTGGAAAGCTGCTGGATGGCTTTGTTTACTTCCACTATGGTTGGCAGGTCATCAAGAGAATCATTAGTGGGGACTTCGGGAAGGCAATTGATGGTTTCATCATCGAAGGAGGAGGTTGCATTTAAGATGTTGATGAAATGCTTTGCCCAGCGTTGAAGGATTTCTTTCTTACCGGTGACCAATGTTCTCCCATTTGCACTGAGCAAGAGAACTATGCCTGGTGATGTAGGGCCATAGACCGCTTACAGTGATCGTAGAAGGTTTTCATATCATGTCTGCTCGACGCTTAGAGGAAAGGCGCGACGGACATATAATCAGATTGCTGCCGGCACTATTGGTGTTGGAACTCTTCGCTGGCTGCTGAGGATGGGGACGGAGCGCATTTAGGAATGCCCCGAATGCTGTGATGTCAGTTCTTAAATCAATCAATCAATCAATCAATCATATCATGTCTGTTAGCAAAGCCTTGAATCTTATCAGCTTTGTTGCTTAGCCAGGAGTCTCGCATGTGTCGAAGTTTCTGCTGCACTACTCTCCGGATGTTGTTGAAGGCATCTTTTCTGTGATGTTGACTTTGGGTCATTCAAATATGCTTTGTGGAGAAGATGTTTCTCGTTCAGCATTTGGCTGATGTCTTCGGAATTTTCATCAAACCAGTCTTTATGCTTTCGGGGGGGGGGGGGGGGGGGGGGGGGGAGAAAGGGGGGGGGGGCTAGACCCAGGATTTCAATAGCAGTGTTTAAATAATTATGTCCTTTAGGGCTCTCCACTCTGTTTCCGCATCATGTTTATCTGCAGCATTGGGCTTGATGTGGTATTCCAGCATATTTTCAAACAATAGTTGCATTGTTTGCTGTTTAGTCGGGTGACATTTAGTTGTTTTTTGTTGTTGCTCTTTTACCCCTTGAGGACGCGTGGTGGTTTGATGTCTATGTTTATTTTTGAGACAATGAGACGATGATCTGTCCAACATTCAGTACCACACATGGACTTTGTCACCCGAACGTCTTATCTGTCACTCCTCCTGACGATAACATAGTCAATGAAGTGCCAGTGTTTCGAGCGAGAGTGCATCCACGATATTCTGTTTCTCATGGGAAGACGGTAAATTGTATTGGTAATCAGGAGATTGTGTTCGGCGCATGTCTGAAGGAGGAGGAGTCCATTACTGTTACAATTTCCGATTCCGTGCTTTCCAACAATGCCACTCCAAGAGCCGGTGTCCGTGCCTGCTCAGGCATTGAAGTCCCCAAGGAGTATAAGTTTGTCTCCTTTGGGAACAGATGATACTACATTGTGCAGGTCTTCATAGAACTTGTTCTTGACGTCATATTCATTGGTCATGGTTGGTGCGTAGACACTCACGATGATTGCGTGCTTGTTTTCGCTCAGCAGGGTCAATTTAATGGTCATAAGCCTGTCGTTATAGCCTTCGGAAATCCAGCTAGTTTGCCAACCAGGGCAGACTTACCGGCAAATCCCACAACGGACTGACGTCTTTCCTCGCTTTTCCTTCCGCTCCAGAAGAATGTGTAGCCATCATCTTCTTCTGCAAGTCGTGTCTCGCTCAAGGCTGCAATATCGATGTTGTACCTGTTCAGCTCTCTTCCAATCAGTGCTGTTCGTCTCTCTGGGCCCGACGCGCCGTCTCTATAAAGTTGCTTTTTTTTTTTTGCGTATCCCTTAGAATTATCTTATCCTTAGAATTGCTAAGAATTATCATGCAAAGAATTAGGAGGAAAATGCAACCTGAAATAGGAGAAGAACAATGTGCGTTTGTAGAAGGAAAGGGTACAGTAAATGCTGTGTATTTACTGAGAACCGTAATCGAACGATCTATAGAAGTAAACAAAGATCTACACCTTTGCTTTATTGACTACACAAAAGCTTTCGATAAAGTGAGACATGTCGATATGATAAGGATGCTTGAAGATCTACAAATTGGCTGAAAAGACCTTAGACTTGTAAAAAACATATATTGGAAACAACAAGCTGCCATATGAGTTGATAATGAAGTAGGCCAATATCAGCCTATTAAGAGAGGTGTGAGACAGGGATGTGTAATGTCTCCAGATCTGTTTTCCCTGTACAGTGAAAGTATTTTCAGAAATATTGAAGATATGGAAGGAATCAACATTGGGGGACAATGCATCAATAACATTAGATATGCAGATGATACAGTCTTGATTGCAGACAATGAACAGGATCTGCAACATTTAGTAGATGCGGTTGTTACACACAGTGAACAACGAGGGTTAGAATTAAATTGTAAAAAGACACAGATTATGGTCGTCACTAGGAAGAACGAAATACCACAATGTAATATACAAGTAAATGGGAATATTCTTCAACAAGTGAATCGGTACAATTATTTCGGAACAGTAATAACATCTGATGGGAGATGCCTTGAAGAGATTAGAACAAGAATCGCCATGGCGAAAGTAGCCTTTAGCAAGATGAAAAACATTCTGACTAATAAAAAGATGTCAATTGAAACGAGAAAAACAGTGTTGAGATGCTACATAGAACCTGCACTCTTATATGGATGTGAAACTTGGGCAATGAGCAGTCAAGCTGAAAAAATCTGATGGCTGTAGAAATGTGGTTTCTGAGGAATATGCAAAGAATACCACGGACAGCCAGAAAGACCAATGAACAAGTCTTTCAAGAAACAAATGAAGATCGTAAACTTATTAGAGATATTAGACGCAGACAGTCAAAATTGTTTGGGCATGTTATGAGAAGAAATGAACTTGGTGACAACTGGAAAAATCGAAGGGAACAGACCTAGAGGAAAATCTAGAAGAAAATACCTGGATGGCTTGGCCTCGTGGCATGGTCGAGACAGAAACACTGAGCTGATCCACGACTCTGGTGATCGCCTGTGTGCAGGTCTGCGACGACTACGACTGCCAGCGTACCCACGCTTGCCGCTTCGCCCTTCGCCACAGGGCTTGAAGGTGATATATGAATTTGGATGTAGAATGACTTGCGCGATAAATTAGATTAAAGTGAGGAAGAGTTACGCAATTCGTCGACCTCACTCTCTCGCCTGAGTCCATTTGAGTCCATTAGAAAGACAAGTCAAGACGACTGGAGACGAATACAGGTGCAGCCGATGACCAAAGCGCTCTACGTGCCTTGCCGTGCTCATTGCGTTCCACAACGCTTTGCAGGTAAACGCCGTCTTGTCCGTTGAATCATCAATGACTTCTTCCGCGCAGTCGGCCGAATCCTGTCTTCACATTTTGGGTGGGCAGACCCTAGTTCACCTATTGGTTTGACACCAAATCGGTTACACACGCCAGGTTTAGCCAGCCGGTCACAGCTGTTGCTTGGGGGGGGGGGGGGGGGGGGTGGCCGCTGCCGCGTGCTGACAGCTACTAGGAGCCACAGGCGTGATCTAGATTTAAGGCTTGGACCAGTGGGGAATGGGCCCTGAAAAGGGCATGACAGTCATTCTTACCAAAGGTACTACCAATGCCTCACACCCCAGACTCCCCAAACTACAAATATTTATTAACTAGTGTCTTCCTCTTATTCAATTGCCTTCAACCTTACTCTCCAGCATGGTTTTTATACGAGTGTTGTGTATTTTAACGTGGCTGAAATATTTCACTTACTAATCTTACCAATAATAACAATATAAAATATATTTATATGTGTCTCCTCTTCTGTGCTATGTGTTGTAGATACATAGGATGGGTAATTGTGAAAGATATAAGCTAAGACATACACAGACTGACAGGTATGTGGAATATATTCTTGTTCTTCTACTGCCGCTTTTAATATCCCAATCACTAAGTAGAGTATAGGCTCGTGCGGAATATATATATATATATAAATGTTTTGCATATCCTTTACAGGAAATCGCTGTCAACATCAGCATCTTTCAGCTGTATGTTGATTTCTTGGCAAGATTACGCTCAGTAGTTTGCCATTGCTTTCTGAGCGGCCGGATCATTATCCCGCAAGTCACGAGCGCGGGTCGAACCACTTCCAATTCTCGCCTCGCTGCGAGACCCTGCGTGGATAAAGGGATTACGGAGAAAGTGGTGTAACCCCTCAGCCAGAGAGACCGGTATATATATATATATATATATATATATATATATATATATATATATATATATATATATATATATATATATATATATATATATATATATATATATATATATAAAACACAATGTATGTATTTCCGTCCTTTCTTTATGCGTTCGCAAACGGTCCATCCGATTGAGATGAAATTTTCTACACGTTTTCCTTTCATTCCTGTGCAACTTTCTGTCATAGTTTTTTAGTTTTTTTTTCGGCTACTTACTTACTAAAATGTAATATTTCATTTTTCATTATATATTTTTATATAGCAAGGGGACTTAACCCTAGAAAAAATATTGCAAGGGGCATAACTTTTAATAGCATTTCTATATACTTTATAGTCATATTGTTGCATCGCTTTCAAAGATTTATAAACTCTTTGTCTATAGTTATTTTTGGGCATATGAGTTATAATAAATAATGATATAATCTTTAAGGCATTTTCAAAGTTTTCATAAAAATAATGCATAATGCATAACATTGTAACTCGTCATTTTATGCTTAAAGAAGTTATCTACAGTCATGTAGGTGATTAAGGAAGGACATTTTTTTAAGTTACTGTGTGAATTTAATGAGATGCTCTCCGCCAGGAGTTGGGCGAAGCTACGCCGGGTCAGATAGACAGACAGACAGACAGACAGATAGTCAGGAACGGGAGCTTATATGACTACGTATATGAATTAAATGAGATGCTCCCCACCAGGGACTGGGTGAAGCCGGGCCGGGTCAGACCAGTGGCGTCACTGGGGTTGGTGTCACCCAGTGCGGTAAACTCTTGGTGTCACCCCTCTAGACTTTCACCATGGTCTTCTTCCGAGTGTTCCTGTACCATATATAATCGCATATAGTAATATTTGTAAAATAAGTCAAAAAGTTAATAAGGACATAAGAAAGAAAACAAATTGAACAATATAACTTCAATACTTCAGGTAAAACATAAATAAAGAACTTCGACAAACTCGGACAAAATTAAATTTTTGTTATTTAACATTAAAATTTCTGTTATTTAAAATTAAAAGTTTCCCATCCTGGTCTTCAAAGCTGCAAACCTGTCAATCACATCATCAAAATCAATATCTTTCACCATATCACTTTCAATTGATAATATAGCCAGATCAGAAAGTCTTGACTGTCCCATGGTTGATCGCAAATAGTTCTTTATAAGTTTCAGTTTTGAAAAGCTCCTCTCACATGAAGCCACAGACACACAGATCGTAAGAAATAGTTGTAGGCTTAGTGAGAGTATTGGGAGAGATTCAAGGAAATCCCAGTCAACTATGAATTTTAAAATATCAAATATTGACCAGTCTTTGGCTTTGTGGATATCAATATCTGCTGCCTTCAGGTGTCTTCTCAGCCTTGGTATTTCTTTTAAAAGCTCTACTTCGGATAGCTCATCATAGAAAGTGGTCAATTTTGGAACTGACACCAGCAACTCTTCTTCAGTTGCTGATAGAAGACTCTTGGCTTGAACAGCCTCAAACATATTTGCTACTTCCTTGATCGCTGTTGATCTGGTCTGGAGTTCAGAATGAAAACGATCAATACACTCCAGAATCGCCCTATTGTTTTCTTCTTGCATAGTGAGTCCAGCATCTGAAGCATCTCTGAGTTGTTCCCCTGCCATTCTCTTCTTGAACCTTAATCTTCTCTCTACTGTTATTCCAAATTGGTCTGCTTTTAAAAGTGCCTGTTCAATTGCATGCTCCACTAAGTGACTGCGCTTCTCCTGCAGAAAAAGTCTTAATGCCTTTAACTTGGTCACTACTTTGTCAAGAGTTAAGCCTTTAGTCTGCAGATACTGCTGAGTCAAATTAACTTCCTCAAGTACAGCAGCCCAAAAGTAAAGGTAGCACAGAAACGTGAAATCACAGACAGCAGGTAATAGACCTTGTGCTGCACCTCTTGTTTCCACATTTTCACGAGGATCACATAGAGCTTCAATCGCCGCCACACATTCATCAAACTTATCTTTCACCGGTTTAACAGCAGCATCATGTGCACTCCAGCGTGTTGTTGATAGCCTATTAATCGACATTGCAGTGTGTTCAATTAAAACATCCCATCGATGGGTGGAAGCAGCAAAGAAGGAATACATTCTCTCAAGAGTTCCAAAACATCTTACACATAAAGCATTTTCAGCAAAAGAGTGTTGACCACACAAGTTAAGCGAATGGTCCACGCATCCGTTAAAAATAGCTTTCTTATTCTTTCTGTTCAGAATGGCTTGAACACCTCCATGAATTCCAGACATTGTGGCAGCATTATCATAACCTTGAACTCTGCACATCATTATGTCAAGTCCATCACTTTCTAGATTTTTTTAAATGTCTGAACTGAGGTCATCAGCTTTTTTCCCCTTTAAAGGGAAAATTCCTAGAAACACTTCTCTCACTTCAACTTCCCCATTGTGGATTTTCACATATCTGATCACCTCAGACATCTGGTCAGTGTGTGATATGTCAGGTGTGCTGTCGAACATAATTCCAAAATACCTTGCAGCCTTTATATCATTTACAAGAATTTCCTTCACATGATTTGCCAGAACAGTTATAAATTCATTCTGAGTTTCTGGTGAAAGAGAAGATACGGATGCTTTTACTGTTACAGATGTAGTTCGCTTTAATCTCATTAGGTGCTCTTTCAACACAGGGTCATATTTAGAAAGCATCTCAACCATCTCAAGAAAGTTTCCTTTATTCAACGAAGATGCATCTTCCTTATGGCCACGAAATGCCAGATTTAGCAAGAAACAATGTGATATCAAGCAACCTGTGCAAGATATCCCTCCATTTTTTTTATCCCTATCCATTACAGCAACACTGTCGGCATCAATTGTTTTGTGCAGCTTAAGGCCTGCTGCCAATGTTTTCCATTTTTCAATTGCGAATTGCTGGCGAATGTCAGTAACCGCATCAATTATTGGGGGGATCTGCGTGTGGCAGTCTCAACAGTGACTCGTTGGTTCGAAAAATTACACAACCGTTATTTATTTTTCTATTTCCATCTTTTTAATTAAAAAATTAAATAAAAAAATTAAAATATATATTTTTCAGACAGATAGAAAACGTGTTAATTTATTGTAGTAGTAAACTACTAGTATACTATAGTATAGTAATACTAACTTTTTTAAGTGGAAGCCTGCCGCTGTTTTTCTCCTTTAAAATGTATGCCCTCTCCTAATTAATTTACTTTAAAATATTTATATTTTAGTGATATTGATAAAATTATAAAAATTTCGAAAAAATAATTATTTACATAAAAAAGGAACCTGTAAACAACGTCTGTCATTTTCTGCAACCACGTGACTCCACACGTCATTAATTGGCGCGTTTGCAAATGACCCACGATTCTACTCCGACTCCGAGGCTCCGAGCAGCTCTGAGCTCTGAGTCTTATTCATTTAAGCACCAGACGCTCTGCATGGTGGCACCCTGTGCCTGCTCATGTATTTAACAATGAACGGTTATGAAACCCGACTAGACAGAGCTATGTCTGCTTTGTCAAATTTGCAATTTCTTTATTTTGGTGTCACCCCTTGATGGTGTCACCCGGTGCGGCCCGCACCCCCGCACCCCCCCCCTAGTGACGCCCCTGGGTCAGACAGACAGACAGACAGATAGTCGGGAACGGGAGCTTATATGAATTAAATGAGATGCTCCCCACCAGGGACTGGGTGAAGCCGGGCCGGGTCAGACAGACAGACAGTCGGGAACGGGAGCTTATATTAATTAAATGAGATGCTCCCCACCAGGGACTGGGTGAAGCCGGGGCGGGTCAGCCAGACAGACAGACAGACAGACAAACAAGCAGACAGACAGACAGACAGACTGATAGATAGATAGATCCCCTCCAGGGATTGGGCGAAGCCGGGCCGGGTCAGCTAGTATATATATATAATACATGTAAATTAGCTAAGACATAGATTGGGCTTTTAAAGAAAGGCAGATAACATGTAAGCTAACAAATACATACACAGGATACTGTGTGAAAGATAGCTAGATAACAGCCAACATATACACAACTTTGGATTTGCATGAATGATAGATTAGATACAAGCTAACACAGATATTGACTGCAGGTTGTAATGGTAAAATAATGGATGGATGTGACCTTAACGCTACTGTGCTAGATCGTGCACTGAAGCGTCTCCCACTCGTGTACATCTGTCAAATGTCTGCTTCCATTTCTCATTTACTCCAGCTATTAGCTCTGTTCTTTCAATCAGGAATTCTTGAACGGCAGTTTTATGTAATGCCTTTAGCTGGTTTCCGCTTCTTTTGCGTCTTAACCTGCAGTGTGTTTCTCTTGGGTTGGTCTGTCCTGTCTGTCCGGCATCATCTGTATGTTTTACCACATCGTCTGTGAATCAACTGCAATTTGAGCTCGGCTTTCAACTAAGAGTCTTGAGACAAAGGCATTTTCTTCAGTGAACACATTGCAAATGAAAAGATACGAAAATGTAGACAAAGTAGGTAAAGGTTTAAAATGTGCAGACTAGATTAATAAACAGAATCTCTTTGTGAAAATTACATAGTAAAATATCAACCCTACATAATGAAGTGCTGGTCAGTATTTGTGGAAATATTGTCTACGTTTCACAGCAGTGGTGACATAGATATGTGTGCGCTGGTCTGAAAGGATAACGATCTGGGTTCAAACCCCTAGCACAGATAGGTTCATATTTTTCCACACTCGTAACAAGGTTACCAGATATATCAATATATCATTGTATCAGTATAACATTACATCAGTATAGCATTACAACAGTATAATATTACACCAGTATAACATCACATTAATTACATTAATATACCATTAAATCAGTATAAAATTACAACAGTATAACATTCCAACAGTATAACATTACATTAGTATAACATTACATCAATATAACACTACATCAGTGTAGTATTACATCAGCATAACATTGCATCAGTTATACCTTACACCATTTTATCAATATATCATTACATCAGTGTAACATTACATCAGTATAACAGTATATCAGTATTACTTTAAGTCAGTATAACAGTATAACATTACATCGGTAACATTACATCGGTAACATTATTTCAGTATAACATTACACCAGTTTAACAATGTATCATTACATCATTGTAACAGTATATCAGTATAACAGTACATCATTATAACTTTACTTCAGCATAGCAGTATAACATTACATCAGTATAGCAGCACATCAGTATAACGTTACATCAGTAAAACATTACATCAGTATAATATTGCATCAGTAAGCCATTATATCAGTATAAAATTACATAAGTATAAAATTACATCAGTATAACATTACATATGTATAGTGTTACCAGAATATCACATTACATCAGCATAATGACATCAATGTAATATTGCGTTCTTCTAACCATACATATGTATAGCATTACATCAATAACATTACACTAGTAACTCAATACTCCAGTATAACACTACCTCAATATAACATTACACTAGTATGGTACTACCTAATTGCAACATTACCCCCGTATAACATTACCTCAGTATAACATCATCTCATCCTAAGATTACCTCAGTATAACATCATCTCATCCTAAGATTATGTCAGTATAATATTATGTCAGTATACCATTAGATCAGTATAACATTACGTCAGTATAACATTATATTAGTATGTAATTACCCCAGTATATTACCTATATTATGATATTTGTTCAATTGATTGTGTAACTGTTTTGTAAAACAAACTTGTTTGTTTGGCATTTAATCAGTTACTATCCACAAAACAATGTGATCTTTAATAACTTGTAATGATTTGTTTGTTTGTTTGTTTGAACATAACTATGAAATTATCGCAAACAGCACTGACTGTGAGATTCCTGACCAAGCGTTTCATCGGCGAGTACTGTCCAACACTAGGTAAGATCTTTCAACATCAGTATTTTCTTGTTACATGTTATAATATTTTGTTTTCCATTGTATAGTATTTGGTTGCTCTATGTTATAGTATTTTATTGTTTCATTTTGTATTATTTTTTGTTACATGTTATGGTATCTTATTGTTCCGTGTTATTATGTTTTTTTTCATTTTATAGTATTTTTTTTTTTTTTTTTATTACTCTGGCCACATACAAATAGATAATATGACCATTAAAAGAACGGAAACATACAAATACCTGGGTACAATCTTCAACTGCTCCAACATCATAAGGGAAGAAATACAAACTAGAATCAACTCTGGAAATAAGATATACTATGCACTACAACATCTACTAAAATCAAAGGCGCTATCTCGTAACACCAAAATCACAATATACAAAACACTGATCAGACGAGTTGTGCTGTATGGCTCTGAAACCTGGAGTACAACGAAAGGAGACGAAGCCTTGTTACAAACCTTTGAGAACAAAATTTTAAGACGCATCTTTGGACCCATTAGGGATACACAAAGTGGAGAGTGGAAAAGAAGAAGTAACAAAGACATTTATGATTTGTTTAAGTCCCCGCTAATCACTGGTATCATGAAGGCTAATAGACTACAATGGCTGGGGCATATAGAAAGAATGGAAGATAATAGGGAAACAAAACTCGCTTACACTCAGGAAATAAATGACCGTAGACCCCGAGGTAGGCCAAGAAGGCGGTGGAGAGATAATATACATACAGACCTACAAGCACTTGGAATCAACGACTGGCAAGAGAAGGTCCAACAGAGAGACGAATGGAGACAGATTGTATTTGCAGCAAAGAACCTCAATGGCTCGGAATGCTGAAGAAGAAGAAGAGTATTTTTTTTATTCCATTGTATAGTAATTTATTGTTCCATAATATAGTATTTTGCTATTCCAAGTTGTCGTATTTTGATGTTTAATATTTGTAAGGGGTTCCCTATTATAGTATTTTGTGTTCCATTTTATAGTTATTTGTTAGCCATGTTCTAGTATTTTATTATTCCACTTACTAAACAAGCTGAACAGAGTATACATGCTTTTGAATATAAATGTTATAGACGGGTTCTAAGAATAGCTAGGGTAAAGAAAAGAACAAATGCATCCATACTTCAAGAGCTGAATATTGAAGAGGGTTGGCTAATAAAGACGATAAAACAAAGAAATTTGATATATTTTGGTCACTTGAAACGTCAAGTTTGAAGAGAACAATAGTGGAGGGTTATATGCCTTTGAAGAGAGGAAGAGGAAGGCCAAAGAGAAGATGGGTGCAGGATGTGGCGGATGATCTCCAGATGGGTGTATCGGACGCGGGACATCTTGCTTGTAATCGAGCAGTTTTCAGGAGGGTTGTTATGGGAGCGAGGTTCTGCAAAGGACATGATACTGAATGAATGAATGAATGAATGAATGAATGAATGAATGAATGAATGAATGAATGTTATATTCTATTGGTATACTATACTATACTATAGGATTTTGTGATCCATTGTACAGTAGATCGTTTTTCCTCATTATCATCTCATCTTGTTCCTCTTCTACCTTGCTGTGTCGAGGTGAAGTATAAACAGCGGAAAAGTTCCCGCTTATTGGCTTCATGTATCGATATTCCCATAAATTCTGCTATTCTCTCCGTCCATCGTTTACGTGGTCGGTCTCTTCCTCTGCTTCCATCTGGTCTATACATAATTGCATGTTGTTGTATACTGTTAGTTGGTAACCTACTTGCATGGCCAAACCGTTTGACTTGCTGCTATTCTAATAAAATCTAGCGCTGTTATAACCCGCACTTTAGTCCCAATTTCTTCACTTCTGATCTTATCTCTCCTTGATACATTGCGTATTCTCAGGAATCTCATTTCTGTTATTGTGATTTTCCTTTTCTCTTTTTCTGTCATTGTCCAGGTTTGGCATTGCTAGCGCAGAGTCGATAGGAAGATTGTGTTGTAGTTTTTTTGTTGTTTTTTTTAAGTATCTATTGATACGTGTTTGTTCTTTAGTATTGTTGTTATTTCTCCAATGAGTTGGTTTGCCTTATTGTATCTATTTTCGATCTCGTCTTCTGATTTGCCATTTGACGATATTATACTTCCTAAGTACTTGAAACTCTTTACTTGTTTCAGGGGCTGTTCTTTAAGATGAATCTTTGTTTGTTGTTTTTTTTTTTTATAACTTCTTTGGTTATAGTCATTACCTCTGTTTTACTGATGCTAATCTTCATGCGACACTTCACTTTAGACTATTTATGTGGACTTGTAGTTCTGCTTCTGATTTTGCAGTTAGTACTTAATCGTCGGCAAACAGTAGTTCCTTAATGGTGTAATTTTCCGTTGACTCTTCTTCTGTGTTCTGTTCTTCACGTAGGTGTATGTTGCAGCTTCTGTTTGGTTGATTTCCTTACACATGCTGTCTATATAAGTTATGAACATAGGGTTTGGGAGGGGGGAAAAGGACACACGCCTGTTTTACTCCTTATCTTATGGTGAAGAGTTCTGAGTGTCCTCAGTTTCTTCTTTCTGTGCATTTACTGTTATTATATAAGCTTCCTCTTCTGATGTGTCTCCACCTTGACGTGGTAGAGGGGCTTGCGTGTCCCAATGACCTCAAGAGCCCTGCCGAGGAAAGCACAACTACATGTCGGACAGGCCTTGAGATAGGGACCAGACCAAGAGAGACACAACCTGCTGCTCTGCAGGTAGACTGAGGATAGCAGTCGAAAGGTCAAATCAGGCGCACGAAGACACTAATTATTGGTCCGGACACATACTCTAAGGCTCCCAGCTGAGGGATATGGCTGCACGCCTCTAAGCCATAAACCCTTGGATGTGAGAGCCGGGCCGATACGCACCTACTGCAAAACGGAGGCGAGATGCCCATGGTCTGCCCCTGCCTTCCCTTGAGGGTTGACCGTGATGTCTTTGACCGTTCTATCTTGACCAGTTGAGATGTGGGCGACACCACAGCAGTAAGAGTCTAACGCCCTTCGAACCCCGGAAAGCAAACCCGTAAGAACGCCCGCTGAAGTCTGATGTGCTGGCCTAAGGGCGCAAATAAATCAGGCACAACGGATAAACGTCTGAGTGAAATGTTCTTCGTGCTCGGAACAGCTCTGACTAACTGGTCTCCCGAGTGTCCTTCGCGTCCGGAACAGCTCTGACTTGCTAGTCCCTCGTGCTCAGAACAGCTCTAACTATCTAGTCTTCCGAATTTCCTTCGTGTCCGTAACAGCTCTAACTAGCTAGTTTTCCGAATGTCCGTCGTGCCCGGAACAGCTCTAACTATTTTGTTGTCCGGGCACAGCGACTAGCACATGTACGAACTGAAAGCTCGCTGAGTAGATACCATCTGCAGTCCGACCGTCCCTGGTTTGTGCGGGTAGCGAACGAAAGGCCTAATATATTGAAGTGAGGAATTAAAGCAGCCATGAACAGGACGTGGCGATTCCCTCGATGAGCCCAGCACCAGAGCGCTATGTGTCGGCTCTGCAACTATGGAAGCCTACCCTGGATGGCGGATAATGCCCATGGACTGTCCTTGCCTTCCCTTGAGGGCTGATCGTGAAGTATTCGACCGTTCTTATTTGACCATCTGGGATGTGGACGGCACCACGAAAGTGAGAGTCCCCCAGGAATGCTAACATGGTCAAAAAAGCACGCAAAAGTCTGATGTGTTGGCATAAGGGTCTAGGCCCAAGGGTGCATAACAATACACCACAAATACATCTTAAAAACACTCAGGATGAACGCAGAAGAAGAATATAAGCTTCTACATAAGTTTGTTAGATGAGTACTCATTCCATATCATTTAAAGATTTCCCACAGCTTGTTCCTGTCTGCTCTATAAATTGCCTTTTTTTTTTTTTGGTCGACAAAAGCTAAGCAGAGAATTTCTTTAAAATCAATTGATTTATCTATCATTCATCTAAAACCATACGCTAGCATTTGTGTATCCTTTGTTTTTTCCTAAATCAAAGTTGTGTTTCGTTTAGCTGGGGTTCTATTGTAATTCGTAATATTTTTTTGAGAATTTTGCAAAATGTGTTTCCAGTATGATTCAAAAGGGAAATGCCTCTGTATTTTGTGCAGTCTCTTTTACTGATTTTTTTCTCTCCCAAACTTGGATTATTATGACGCTCCCCTAGTCTTGCTGTGGCTGTTATTCTACCCAAGCATGGTTAAACAGTCTATGTAGCCATGCTGTTACTACTTCTCTTGCAGATTTAGTTAGTTAATTTGGTATTTCGTCTTGTCCAGGTGATTTAATCAATTAGACTAATCTTATGGCTTCTCTGATTTCTTCCTTTAGTATGTCTGGTTCTAATTCTTCAATGGCATCCGTGTAGATTTCTTAGACTCCTGTAGTGTCAGCTAGAATGTTGATATACTGTTATATAATGTTCTAAGTACTACCTCCATGTTTTTAGGATTTGTTTTTGTTTACTTATTGGTTCTCCCTTTTCGCTGTTAATTATTTTAGCTGGATCAATAGGTCCTGATCTGGTTCTCATTGTACTAATCTTTTGTAGAAGTTTCATAATGGATGTTACACTGGGGCAGTACCCTACAGTTGATTTTCTCAGTATCAGTCTTCAAAATGCCACCCTTACATGAGTTTTTCTATAAAAATGCCGCCCCCTTAAGAAGCCCCCTTGCGGTGCCGCCTGATGCGGCCACCTCTCAGTATCATAGCAAGGCAGGACCTTGCATTGGGGTATTTGTTTTAATTATTCACGTAACCTGCACATTAACACAAAGCGGCTCTAAATCTTGTCTATGCCTAATTGCAGAAAGCATATACAGATACATGTACACACCTGCCGATGATGAGGATATCAGATTGGACATTCTTGATACGGCCGGACAGGTAAGGTCATCAGGTTTGTCAACTGTCACGTGATGTGAATATCTGAACTTTTCCTCTCTCAGGTTCTACTACCCATGTCTTATCCATGTGTGTTACTGACTAATCTTCTAAACATTGATTGATTGTTTGCATATCCGTTACAGGACATTGCTGTCAACATCAGCATCTTGCAGCTGATTGATGATTTCTTGGCAAGATTACGCTCAGTAATTTGCCATTACTTTCTGAGCGGCCGGCTCACATACCCTGTAAGTTACCGACGTGATTCGAACCACTGCTGATTCTCACCGTCGTCACGTTACTTACGAGAGTATACGAGATTACGGAGAAAAGTCGCTAACCTCTAGGCCAGGAAGCCGGCTCTTCTAAACAACTCAACATAAATTGTACAGCGAAAACAACCAATACATTTAATATATTTCTAAAATATCAAGCATTCCTTTTACATGCATTGAAAATTCAATAAAATGGCAAATGAAAGACAGCATGCACTCCCAAACTCTGCTATAAGTGTCAAACACGGATCAAGTCTAAATGTCAGGAGAAGGAAACAGCATGACATGGAAGAAATACTTGTACAGAACTACCAATTTTATTATAAGAAACGGAATCGGGAAATTAATACATTAGAAACGTCATAGGCACCACTCCTGGCGTTAAAAGTGTAGAGAGACAACAAAAACAGAGCCCGCACATCTGGGTATAAAGCCCAGTCAGCTAACACGTTGTATCTGCAGTCGAAGAAGCTTTAGACATTCAATTCACTCTGGGCATGGCATGTGGCTCAAGGTAGATATTTCCACCTATCATCTCAGTTAAATTTGACCAACAAGGGCCGACAGAGACACACCCACACACTGCTATGTGGAATACTCGCTGAGTTCTCTATCGCACCAATCTACATCCAGAAAACTGGACTTTTTGGTGGGGATCACGAAATACAATAAAAGAAGAAGAAAAAGAAGACGAATATACAGAAAGAAGAGCTGGAAGAGGAAGAAGAAGAAGCAGACACAGAAGAAGAAGAATAAGAAGAAGAAGGAGGAGGAGGAGGAAGAGGAGGGAAAAGAGAAGGAGGAAAATGAGAAGGAGAAGTGGGAAGGAGGAAAAAGAAAAAGAGGAGGAGAAGGAGAAGAAATGCTACTCTACCTTACTTCGTCATGCACCTCTAGTTTGGTGTTTCAACGGCTCCGCTAACAGCCGCTTGTTGTTGATGATATAATGAGTTGACGTAAGTGAATATGTCCATACGTGACTCTGAACAAACGCACAGACTGCTTGTAGAAGCAGACCTTCTTCAACTCCTGTCAGTTGATTATAACTATCCCCCACTGTCTATCCGTGTCTGTCTCTATTTATCTCCCCATGACTTTCCTTGTGTCTTTGTTTGTCTCTCTATTTGACTCTCTGTAACTTACTTCTCAACTCTCTCTCTCAGCTTCTTTTCCTCCATCTATATTGGTCAGTTTCTTTGACTTCCTTATCTGTTTCTGTCTCTGTCCCATTAACACTATCTCTCGCTCTGTTTGTCTCTCTGTCTGCTTGTATGGCTGTCTCTGTTTTGTTTTATTGCATCTCTCTCTCTCTCTCTCTCTCTCTCTCTCTCTCTCTCTCTCTCTCTCTCTCTTTCTCTCGCTCTGTTTGTCTCTCTGTCTGCTTTTATCGCTGTCTCTGTTGTGTTTTTAATGCATCTCTCTCTCTCCCCCTCTCTCTCTGACCCTTTGTCTCCATCTCTCTCCTTCTCTCTCTCTCTCTATCTGTTTGTCTCTCTGTCTGCTTTATCGCTGACTCTGTTTTTTTTTATTGCATCTCTCTCTCTCTCTCTCTCTCTCTCTCTCTCTCTCTCTCTCTCTCTCTCTCTCTCTCTCTCTCTCTCTCTCTCTCTCTGTGTAACGCATTCGGTATCTCCCTCATCTAATAACTTACCCATACATCATCTTATTAGTCCACCGGTTCTGACACCTGGCCACCACTTATTCATTCACTATCCTGTTAGACGGATGGTATGTTCATTTGCCCACAATGTTGTAAATTGACTCTGTTCATATTCTCATTTTCAGCTATCAGCAGAATGGAAGGAAAGCTATGCGCTCTGGGGCGACTGTTTCATTTTCGTGTATTCAATAACTGATTACACCAGCTTTGATGAAATTCATCGTCTCCGACGCCTGGTAGAATCCACCAAGAGATCTTCTTCGCTGTGCTGTGCTATAGTTGGGAACAAGAATGATCTTGTTTACGATCGCCAAGTGACGGTGTCTCAAGGACAGGACCTGGCAACTGACATTGGCTGTCGATTCTACGAGTTGTCTGCCTGTGACTGGAACCAGTATTCGCAGATCTATAATTTGTTTACAGAGCTTCCCACCTCCTGGCGACGGTCAAGGACTCTGAGAGATGGACGTCAGAGAAAGTCAAGTTCCGGTACCAAGTTCAAACAGGCTATTCAAAAAGTTATCTCAGGTAAAAGCCCGCACCCGAAACGAACCTCAAACAATATGTATTCGTAGTATCCAACACAGACTATGTTGGTGATTTCAGACTGTTCGATCGTTGCTAGAAATGTGAAATACAGATCTAGAAATAAGTGAACAAATATGTAGGCTGTCTTCATACATAGTACGATAGTATTATGTATGTGTGCATCTAATCGTCACCGCGTTCGTTCGTTCCCGGATTGAAATACTCAGTAATCTGGCTTTGCTGAAGATTCTTAAGGAATACTATTGTTGATTAAGAAGTGACTGAAGCTGAAGGAGATTCCATAATTGTTGTGAACATAGAAATTCAAACAGTTGACATACGGTGTCAGAGAGATCACCAAAGTTTAGACAATCACGTATTGTGTGTTCTTGTAATTTTGTGTGTTTGTGCTGCAGTTTGGAAACACCATGATGCAACGTGTGTTTTTGTGTTTCTGGGTTGATATTGTTATGTCAGACGTAGTCATCAGTTGTGTGTTCTTATGATTCGTGCGTTGATCCTGTAAGTTCAGATCCAGTCGCGCAGTATGTGATTTATTTATTCGAAAACTTCACACACACTCATGTAATGTGTGGGTTTTTTTATTTTTTTTATTCGTATATTATTGTGTAAGTTCAGACACGTTTATTTCTTGCAATGTGTGTTTGTATGAAAGTGCATTTAATAATTGTTATGTTGCTACCCCATTGACACATACACTCTATAATAAGTGTTGTTATTAATTAAATGAGGACACAAACATGCAGTGAGTACTGTTATGAAAGTGGCAAGCCAATACTTATAAACTATGTGGCACTGGGACGAAGAGCAGGAGCCAGGTTGTCCTGCTCGGATAACTACAACAACTTGGTGTATGTGCTGATATATGTGAGGACAAACATTTATTTAACACGTCCTTGTGTATTTGGCGTAGTGCATATGCATGTTCACAACCGAGACATATGTACTGATGACAGTACGCATTTAATCATGTCATATTTAAACTTATGTTGAAATAAATACACGTACAATCGCGCTGTACTTATTGCTGTGTGGCTAATACAGATAGATATACAGTTATGTAGTGTGTATGAGACAGAGTGCCTCATTTGGTACCTATTGTGGGGTAGTAAAGATAATAAATGAGAATAAGGACGAGTTCGCTGGGGTATTCCGTATGAATGGGACCTCAATCCCTAACTCGCCCTCTATAGGAAATAATACACTGGCTCGAGAAACCCCCAAGCATTGAACAAGGCAGAAAATGGTGCAAGTTCAACACTAGTATAGAAGAAATGTTTCCCATAGTAGGCTAAGAGATCAGGGAAGTTCTACCACAGACACCCGAGTAACTAGCCACTCTACCCAGAAGGTCTGTCTGTGTGTAAGTGCCCCGCCCCACATTTAATCTCCCACATATATATAAACAATGACAAGTATCCACTGTCATGCACATCCACAGTATCACATAACAGATGGGGAACAATCACTGTTGGACGCAACAACTGCATTACATAACAGAGGGAAACAACCACTGTTAGACAAAAACACCACAATGAATCACTGTATCACATAACAGTAACCATAACTGGGTTATAAACATCAACTTTGGAACAATATGTTTACAATGAATTAACTTCAA
This sequence comes from Cepaea nemoralis, assembly GCA_014155875.1. Lineage (NCBI taxonomy): Eukaryota > Metazoa > Mollusca > Gastropoda > Stylommatophora > Helicidae > Cepaea > Cepaea nemoralis. The sequence goes on along the minus strand of JACEFZ010021133.1, from coordinate 344,770 downwards.
GGCTTGGTTAAACCAAAACAACAAACCACTGTATTGTGAAAAACATTTGGGTCCTGGACAAACCCTGTTGGCTGAACCATGGTGACATATACATGAAAGAAATGATCATATTCAGGAAATGCACACAATGTATACAACCACAACAGACTTCCCCACAAATATCCCCAAACAAGGTTCACACCAAATACATGTGTCACACACAAAACAAAGTAAATAATTCATACAAAGACATAGATAAAGGAAAACTATCTAATCTGTCTCTAGAACTATCCTATGTGTCTGTTGATGACTCCTTCTCTTCATTATCCACTAGAAACAAGTCTGGCCATAATCCCACTCGCTATAATCCAGGAAAACAGCTGCTTTATATATATATCCACCTATTCAGAAAATTGGGGATTGCACACACACACACACACACACACACACACACACACACACACACACACACACACACACACGCAGAGCTTCCACCTCCGGATCATATATCCAAAGCTTAAACATGAAGGAGTAATCCATATGAATTTTCCATGAATATACTGTAATCCACCAAGTCACAGCTGCTAAGTAACTGGGCTAGGGGCATTCCGGCGTGGTATAACAGACAGGTATAAGTCTGAAGCGTTCCGGCGTGGTGTAACAAACATGTATAAGACTTCAGCTGTCCATGTGATTGATTCAACCAGGATCAGGCACAGAAACTTTCAGCACATCTTTGGATGAGGAGGGACATCACATTATCCATAGTATTTCCTGACAGAGCTAACTTGAATTGGGCATAAATATTCCAGCCCTTTTCTGGGTTAAGATGTAGGCTATCTCTTTCTTCATCTAAATACACGACTTGATTGACCGGGAGTTGGTATAGTGCTTGATTGTCCATGTCTGGGATATGATGGATGAGAAGATTCAAAGGAAGCTGGGAGTCCACAAAAGCAGTTGGTAAATCCATACTGTTCAATGATGGTGAACCCCAGACTATCCATGAGCCTCTGGTATATGACAGTTGAACGTGGAATCAGGCGGTGACTTTTAGAAGAGGGTATACGCTGGATCCATCTAGGCCAGGCATGCCTCATGCCTTTGCAGACATTGAAATGATGAACACCGTCTGTAAGTTCCCAGAGGTAGGGAATCCACTTCAGCATGGTCAAAGTCCATTAATTATCCAGGCATTGACATACAGGTTCAGGGTGTGTGGCAGTAACCAGCACTTTTACTCTCGAATATTAGGGGTAGGCTGATAACCCAGTTTCCTGCCTCTAAATCCAAGCGTGGTGACTATACCTCCAGTTCCAATACTCCACCCGTATCTCTCCAGCGCTATATAGTGAAGAAAAAAACAGGGTCGATATACATTAGTAATAAAACCCAATATTCTGATAACAGTGTATCATAATAAAAATAAAGGAAACAAAAGGAAAGAAGAAAGAAGAGTGTTTCTAGTTTCCTAGCACTTGTCGCCTACTGTAGAGTTTTGTCTCACTCCAAAAGTGAGTGAGGCATCTACTCAATAGGTACATCTCTTCTGGACTGACACTGGAGCTTCCTGAGGGGTTATTCACATCCTTCCAAACGTCCTGATAGTACCGCTGTCACAACATGGACCAAATTACTGAGACAATGGCCTCATGTAAACAATTTATAAATTTCCTTTCCATAGTTACAACCAGCCTTAGGTAAGTACCACTGACAAATGGCAAAAGGCTAGCTACCAGATCAGTCATCTCCTCTTGCATCATCCTCACTATCACCATCACCATTACAATCATCATCATCATCGTGTGTTTGTCCCCACTGGGATGAATTTAAAAGATCTACTCCAGCAGTAACATCATGAATAGAATATACATATATAACCAATAACAGACCAACTTGTCCATCTTTTACTATAACATGGTAAGAACCATCTAGTGGGTATTACCCAACATCTCAAAGCAAAAACACAAGAGCATGGTGTCATTTCCCACTCACTTGAGATTATATATCATACAAAATGAAAATCCCATAACCGCATTTATGAAAAAGACTACAAGACAATCACACCTCTGTGTATTTACAACAATGTAAACAAAAGATTAACTGCTAAGTGCATGATAAGTCAAGTGCCAACATCTCTTCTGCCTAACAGACTATTTAAGTTGTACACAGATAGTAATATTTCTCCATCATAAGAGCAGAAATACAAAATATGCACTCAGAAAGAACACTTTATAACACAAAGACAAGTTGTGAAAGATAAGCATTTAGGAATAAAATAGGTTCACAAAGCGTATCAGAAAGGTGACTCATAGCAAGATTACATTGTAAGCTTTAGGAAAGCCGACTGAACAACATGGCGATGGACGGCCTTGCAGACCGCAAACTCAAACCAACTTTTCAATGAAAAGTGATTCTCATATTTTTCACACACACAACTTCAATCATGATATTAGTTGCATCAAAGCATTCATCCTAATACATAAAATAAGATATGTCTTATAATGCTCACCCAAAGCGCAGAGAATAAGTGGGCTATTAATTATCCCATTAACAATGGGTTACCCGCTAACTTGAAGATTACACGGCGAGTGACGGGGCCGGCTTTTCTAGCTAAGCCTTTGTCTCGCTAAGCGCCTTTGTTCTGGGGCTCAGCTAATCAATTGGCCTTATTTGAATCCAAAGTTAGTTTTGTTAATTCTCCCGTCGGAACTTTTAATAGCCTCTCCTTTTTAAGGTAGCGCCTATAGCAACGTCTTCTTGGAAAGGACATACGTTACACCTATGCTATTATATAACTGATACACGCGTCTTGGTGTGTGTGTGTGTGTGTGTGTGTGTGTGTGTGTGTGTGTTTCATTATGCAAGTCGTAAACATATCTTGATGTATATGCATGTGCACCCAGGTCATGTATGTTCTTTTGTCCGTGTGTGGATGCAGGTACATATACAATTATGTCGTGTACTAATGTAGTACGTATTCCATTAGGTCATGTGCGTGTTTTCATGATTAATGTAAATACACTTACAGTAATATAATGTGAATGCCTGTCTTTTTGTGCTGCAAATGCAAGTACATACAATCAGTCATTTAACAAATACAAACACATACAATCGTTTAATTGTGTAACTCAGGCTAGGAGCCGACTACGAGCGGCCTCCACAGAGTGGCCGATTGTGGAGTAGCCTCTAAAAATAGAGGTTAGCCGCCAATATTTGAATAAACGGCCTTGGATCACCACTTGCGGTGATAACTGAGTGGAGCAAGTTAGTTGGTGAGGCAGCTATCTCAACAAAATACCCCCAAACGTCGTGAAAAATTATGCCCAGCTTCATTTATAATAAAACGGTCAAAATTATCTTCAAGACCAGGTTGGCAAGGACCTAAATGAAGAGAATCACAAAAAGATGGTGTGGTAGAGGTGTTTGTTAATACAAGTGTGGATCTGTTGGGTGTTCGATATTTGTGTAGCGAATCGCACCAAGTTCTGTATTTTCATCTTCGCCGTGTAGAGGATAGTGTGCTGAAGTGGTCACATCTTCTAGATACTACACTTCCACCGCCTGCAGCAGTCAGGGTTCTGCCACCTGTCCCTAGTGCTCCAATCTGGTACTAGCAAGTCTTTGGAGGGTTCCACTTCATGAGAAACCACAATGCCCTGGTACTGTCTCCATCTATTGAGCTGAAAGTAGGTTGCCAGTCTTCAGAGGTGTCCACATAGGGAGTAGAAAAGGTCGCTTGCTTGCCGCATAAAAACTGGGCATCTAATCTCTGAAATGTTGATGATTCGTGTTCCCGATTTACAATTTCATTCATCTTTTTACTGTCCCATCCAGATAATTTCTTCTTCTTGTTTATCTCCATGGTATTCTTGATGAGAAAACATAAATATATTAGAAAACATAAGTAATTCAAAAGGTTTTACATCAGATCTTAAAGTAGCAACCAACAAACACTACACTGGGAATGTGAGATGATATTTAACATAACACCAATGAATGATTAATTGAAACACTTTTTTTCTAAAGCTATTAGTTCTTAAATAAACACTTTAATCAGTTGTAAAAACTCACAATTGCGTTATTATTATGGATCTTAAGACCTCTGGTATGTTGATAAGTCTTTGGTGATTATCTGAATATGGTGTCTGTAACATTATGTTAGCCCCCCCCCCCTCCACAAATCACTCACTCACTCACTCACTCACTCACTCACTCTCACACCCACATATGAGTTTATGCAACACTACTTTAAAGTGGTTGAACTGCCAAAAGAGAAGCTGCATATTGTAAAATATAACAAAACTCCAAACGCACCACTGCTCTCATGAATCGCACGCATATCCGCGAATAAATGTTACAGTCACGAAACAGAATTCAGTAACAGTGGATTTAGTAATAGATGAGACGTCTAGGGTTCATATCACAGAGAAATAATAATGAATGACAATAATATATCATCTTACGTGGACATAGCCGTTCGAGAACAACGTTTTTATTCTGTATACTATTTAGAACCATACGGATTCTCTTACGACTTAAGTCGTTTTGACGTTTATTTTTCACACTTTATTTATCAATCAAATTGTAATATGTAAAGCTTCTATTGGTCATTTTATTCTCAACTCATTTCAGTCCTTTATGATCGAAGTGCAGTAAGAAAACAAGAAGGAATATCAGATATGTTCACAGTCAATAAAAGAGTGAGACAGGGATGTGTGCTCTCTCTTCTACTATTTAATATCTACATGGACAGAATATCCAAAGAAGCAAGCCTTGACAGAACAGATTTAGAAAATTTAGAACTCTTTACTCCAGATGAAACAACTGATCCACAGGAAATAAATGAACTTTTATTTGCAGACGATCAGTGCCTGTTTTACAGTGATGAGGGCAATCTACAAAATCATATTAATAATCTGAGTTCAACCTGCAGCAGATACAATATGAGTATAAACACAGCCAAAACCGAAGTAATGCGAGTTAGAAGATCACCGGGCCCACTAAGTATACAGATAAATAGCACAACTCTGAAACAAGTTAAAGAATTCAAATATCTTGGAAGTATGTTCACAGAAGACGGCAGATTGGACAGAGAAATCGAAATCAGATGTCAAAAAGCTAGTGCACTTACATATCAACTATCACCCTTACTGAAACATCCAAATATACCCATGTCCGCAAAACGACAGATAATAAACAGCATATTCACACCAACCCTATGCTACCAATCTCAGACTTGGACTTTATCCAAATCACACTCTCGCAAAATCTACACCTGCGAGATGAGATGCCTGAGGAGAGCTGCCAACTTAATAATCCGAGACCGAGTAAGAAATGCTTTTATCAGACAGACAGTGGGATCAACACCTTGTGCCACATTTATTGAAAGACAGAAGATCAAGTGGTTTGGCCATGTCGTTAGAATGCAACACCAGCAACTACCATCACTGGCCTTACATCAAAGATCATCTGCGACGAGACCAAGAGGACGTCCAAGAAGAACATGGATTGTCAACATCAAAGACATTGTACAATCACACGGAATGACACTATCCAGTGCCGCCCACTGGGCGATGGAGCGCAAATTATTTCTCCCCAAGACGCTTGACGGCAGAATTGGAAGGTGATGATGATGATGACACTTTATTCTGCCTTATTCTACGTTGACATCATCTGTCGTCGAGAGGCTACGGTCAGCGTGCCAATGATGGTAGCTCCAAAATTTAATTTTTTTCAAATTCGGCCATGCGTGTTGGGCCTGTTGATTAAACATTGATACAATACCCGAAGAGAACGTGTTACAGCGGTGCCGTCATGCTGCAGGCATGTGTTGTAAGGCATTGCACATTTTGACAATCTATCTTCATTATCTCCACCACGGGGTGGGGGGGGGGGGGGTCTGTTATGGTCACAAAATTGCCCAATATTAGTGCGTCTTTTAACAGTAAAGAAGAAGAACTCATAGAAACAATGGTCCAAGGAGTCTAAAATGCGCGCGAGTCAGTGGGTGGTATGAAACCCAAAGGCGCAGTGAAAGGGAGGGTCGTCTCCGGGCGACCCAGGTGGGATCCTTCACTCCTAAGAGAGATCTGCGGAGGGTGGCGCACTACCGGCCCGTCCCGTCTGCATCGGCAGTGGGGCGGAGCAAGAGCGTGCACGCTGGGACCCGACAGGTGGTGAACTATGCCTGAGTAGATCGAAGCCAGAGGAAACTCTGATGGAGGTTCGCAGCTAATCTGACGTACAAATCGATCATCAAACTTGGGTTTAGAGGCGAAAGACTAATCGAACCATCTAGTAAATGGAGGTGAGATGCTATGCCTGCTACATGCTTGGTGCAGATACTTGTTCGAAGGCTCTCCAACGAAGGACAAGAGGGATCCCCGGATGAGAGGAGCCTGGCCGTTACTCGCTCTTTGCTGCATGGAGGTAAAGGTGCTGAGCCGGCAGCACATGTAGCCTACCTCGTGAGCGTTACCTAAAGGTGGAAAAGCGTCCCATTTGCACGTAAGTGGTTACTATACAAGTCTGTACTAGAGCTCACTGAGTGAGCGTAGACAAAGGTGAAAAACCATCTCACTAACACGAAATGGAACGCTCGGCTGGCGATTCCATTACGTGGAAGTCCGAAGTGAAAAACTGCAGAGTGGATGTAGGCTGCAGACTAATAATCTGCTGTGAGATTTCGTATTACCTAGTCAAGTTTCCAAAAATTGTCCCTTTTGACGGCTCAGTAATCCAATATAAAAACCAATATTGTGGCGACGTCATTTCAATGCCATGCTCTATTATTCTGCGTTTCCTAGCTATCTAGTCAATGCAGGAGATCTTTGATTGGAAGCCTGCCTATTCATCCCTTATTTGTGCTGGATTACCATTTCGGCTAGCAGCTTTCCCACCCTACAGTAGTTTGATGGCTTTTCAAATTTCTTCTTTAAATTGTCCTCTCACAATTGATATCCAGCTTCACACCTGCAGGTTAAATATCTTGGATGTCTTTTTGAGACTGGCATTTTCAGAAGGTTTTCAAAGTATTCGTATTTAACTCATGTGTTCCGGTGATCTTGTCCATTACTATTTATGATCAGTGCACTTGGTTGATTATAATTTCCTGCAATTTTTCTTGTGGGACTGCTAAAGTGTCCGCGGTTTCCTTTTGCTGTTGCTACTTCTTCTTCTCTGCTAGGTCATCTAAACATTGTCTTTTATCCGCCCGTTATCTGCTTGCGAATTTGTTTATTTGTTGCGGTGTAATTTTTCATTGCTCTGACTTTAACAACTCTGTTTCTGCTGTTGTTAAAATCTGGTTTCCCATCCCTTCTTCAACATAATAGTTAGAGTTTACTCTTTCTGTAATTTTTGTAAATTGTCCACTGGAGAAACCTAATTTATTATTATATTCACAAAACTTTCAACCCAAATTTACCTGTAGATTGATGTGCAACAGTGGACAGTACGCTAGTCTTTCTACTGTTAAATTACGAAACACTTTTGCCATAAACAGATGAACAGTTATAGATGAACATATTTAAAATGGAAACATAAAAAATAGTTGTCTTTTACAATAGCAGCTAATTAGTGACTTGCAATTTATAATTGTAGGAGGTTGTAAAATCAATGACGGGAAATTGGTAGGTAAACTGTTGGCAGAACTTGGGTGTTAAATAGTCGTTAAAGTACAAATAAATAATAAGCCCATTATAATTTTCCCCAGAAATGCGTCTACTGTGTCAATTTGCTGTTTCGGAAAGTAGCAATTAGTGGGAGTTCTGGTTCTGTTGCTTTATTTGACATACGCTTGTTTGACCCTTGTAAACTTAGAAATAGTGCTTACAGTTAATCAGATAGAAAACGTAATTACAGCAGTTGCTTCACAAAGCCGTTCTCCTAGCACTTGCCGTCTTTATGAAAGTTATACATGAGCATGGATCGATCAGTATTGTGTGAAGCCGTTTGTCTATCTAGACTGATCACATACAATGGAAGAAGTGAACCACACTGATGGAGTTGCTGTTGATCAAGACGAGAATTTATCACAAAGTATTGACGATGCTTCCGTAGCCCAAGTTATACAGGACGTCTTAAACATCTACGTTCCTCTCTGCCTGTCTCTGTGTGGGATTGTCAGCAATCTCCTGAACATGGTCATTTTTGGGAAGCTGGGTCTCAAGGACAGCATGAGCATAAATGTATTCGCCTTGTCCTTGTCTGACTTCCTCACGACACTCGTGTATGCCGTGGTCTGTCTGTGCTACCTCACAGACAAGCTGTACCCAACCAACAACATCGACGCATTTGCTCTTGGTTACATCCCTATCGGCTGGATGATGAATGCCATGTACTTAAGCTCGTGCTGGGTCACTGCTGTGGTAACTATAGAACGATGCGTGTGTGTAGTTTTTCCCTTTAAGGTTAAGCAGATCTTCACCAGATTTCGCAGCTTGATTATTATAGTAATAATCTACTGTGTAACTATTGGAGTACACGTACCTCTGTATGTTATACATAAAATGGAGTGGGTAGACAGGCCTGTCAGCTTGTCGGGGGGAATCAATATGACACACACACATATTCGTGTCTTTACAACGTTTTTTGTTGAGGAAACTGCAAGGATTGAAATGATATTTGATATTATAATAGGTCTGGCGCTAACAGACGTGTCATTTGGCGTTGTGATTCTTGCACAGTCTGGATGATTCGAGGATTAAAAAGCTCATCGAAAATAAGAAAATGGTCAAGGAAATCAACCGGAAGTCGACACCCACAAGTCAACATTATCAAACAAGGAGAGAAGATTGGTCAAGGTAGCTTTGGCTTTAGCTGTTACATTAACAGCGTGCGGCCTACCCCGGGTGATGACAGTTATAATAGAGAACTCCATACCAAATGCAAAGGTAGGATCGATTAAAGGATACGTTATCATCCTATGGGCAGTGACCTGCCAATTTTGCTACAATAGGCTGCTCGATTACAATCTTCGTCTATCTAACCCTCAATGCTAATTATAGAAACACATTTTATAGACTTTTAAAGTAGCAATTTGAGTTAAATAACTTTTCCACATGATTTGCAAATTTTATTTTTCATGTGACATTCAAGAAATTTATTGTTATGTTTGTTAAAGATAAAATTATATTATTTACTGTCTTCCTATTCGCTCTAAACATAATTAATGTAATCATTCCCTAATCTGTTTAACAGATTAGTATGGCGAGGAACACCGGTAATAATCAAAGTTAATCCAGGCGCAAACATCAGTCCAGTGCTAAACCAAGTAGCATTATGGACTACGCTTGAGTTTATAGCGAGTGAGCGATAAAACAAGATTAGTACTTTCCCCTCACACTTTAATCTAATTATAGCCACATACATACCTAGCATCACACCCATCTCACCCACTTTTCCCACAAACACACACACACATACACACACAAACACGCTCACACGCACGCACACACAATAGTAAAAAATGGCATAGTTAATCTAGCGTTTGGCTCAGTCAGACACACCTGACCATCGATGACTTGCAGACACCACACTATTCATCTTGAACTAGCCTTGTAGGTGTTGCCAAAGCCGTAAATAGTCCGCTCCCACAATTCCATTACCCTGGGTGATGTAAGGATAGGAAGCCAGGCTGTAGATGGTGAGATATTTGTCTGAGAATGAACAGTGAAGAACTCAACAGCCCTCTAGCAGGGTTCTGACTTGGCACCGTGCCTATTCCGAGAAAGTAATCGTCTACATCACTGACCTGGCATCAATGGTGTCAGACAAAGGAATTCGATATACTTTAACACTGGTTGATCTTTGTCCTGGATGGATAGAGGCCATTCAAACGAGATAAATTTCCACAGAAGTTTTGGTAGACTCTGCCAGGTCTTTAGGAAGTGATATCCCTCCCCCCTCCCAACCCCTTTCCCATCAATTTCTATTTCGGGACCCATACTTGTACATTTTCGTCTTCTATGTTTTGCTTCCCAGTGGAGCATTGGTCTTCAATCAACTCATTGTTCACAGCTTGGTTGCATTTTACAGCTAACATTTTCTACGGCATGAAGTAGCCAGTCTTAGGCCAACCCCCTTAGTCTCCTCTTACGACACATATAATAAGTTACAGTGATACAAAGCATTGCTTTCCATATGGGCGCCTGAGACACACGGGTTACCCTCGTATATACAATTAATCAACCAATTTTCACTCATGTCATTTTGATCAATCGTAGATATTAGGAGAGGATCGGCTGACCGAGTGGCTAGAACGCCGGACTCTCATTCGGGAGACCCGGGTTCGATCCCTCGGTAAGGTGTGGGATTTTTTTCTGTCGGGGGCATAAAGAAAATCCTAACCTGCACAGTTCGCGGCGACCGCACTAGCCAGGCGGCCTTAATGCCTCAGGCTCAAAGACCCCTCTGCCATACACCGCAAGGTACTATATTGGCAATAAATGACAGTTTTTTTTTTTTACAGTAGATATTAGGAACACCTTTTACGGCACATTACACTACCTATACGTGCTGTCCCGATGGTCTGGCAATAGGTCTAACTGTATCTGTGCTTCGGATCTGATGATAGGCTGTATAACAACTATCCTTGCTGTCTATATCGTAATATGAACAGTAAGAGAGAACTTGCGCTACCTAGTACATTCAACACCTTGGCTTATTTTCAGTAATGGTCCCTTTGATCTGCACGACCAGTATATGTATGCTGGACTGTTGTGCAATCTACATCCACTCAATCACTATGTTCTCTGCTCATGTTTCGGGTAGTTATGCTGTGCGCCGCAACACTCACACACACATACTCACACACACACGCACGCACGCACGCACACACACACTTACACACACACACACACGCACGCACACACACACACTCACACACACGCACACACACCCACACGCACACACACACACACTCACACACACACCCACACAAACACACACACACACGCACACACACACACACACATGCATATATTAGCTTATATATGCAGGAGACTAGTAGCGCAGTGGCTAGAACCTCGTCTGCCGGCCCATCATGGGTTCGAATCCGCAAACAGAGTCTGTTAGGAATGTAAACGTTGACGTGGGCTGCCAGTTGGACCCAGTCTAAAATGCGTACAAGAAAGTATCTTGGGAAGTAAAGGCGGCGGCACTGACCACATGGCCCGGGAAGTGTCCATTGATCTATAAAACAAGAAGTCTAGAAGCGTATGTCCGATACGACTTTTATCGTGTAAACGGGTCCTTTACTTTCTTTACACACACACACACATACACACGCACGCACTTACGCATACATACACACATACATACAAACACACAGAAGTGCAATAACAAGTATGTTATTGATCCTGCAATTAAACAAAATACAAACATGAAGCTGAGGGGAAGGGTGGGGGGGGGGGGGGGGGGGGTGGGCTGACTGGTCTCGAGGTATGGTGTCCGCCTCGAGTGCTGGAGGTCCCGGGTTCAAGCCCCGGTGAGAGCCTGCATTTTTTCACGTGGACTTCTAGTAACAAAAATTTCCCCTGGTCTCTGGGTAGTGAGATCGGACGCCCGTGTGTATTGTTGAGCACGTAAAAAATCCCTTGGCCGTTGAAAATCGAAAAAGTTAACAATCTACCAAAAATATTTTCAGGATCCTCGCCGGTACTACGGAGTTTGTACACTGAGCTGAGATTCTCCGCACTCAGGCTTGAGTTAGGAGTAGAACGGATCACCCATGTATTGCCGGGGCCCATACGGGGAAGCAAAGAATAGTAACACTGTTGCCTACCATGCACGTCGTAAGAGGCGACTAAGGAAGCTATGGTTCCGTCGCCCTGCTACTGAGTGAGTGCGTGGAGCGACACTGTGAGCTGTGAATTTCGCGTGAAATGCTTTTGCATGTTCGAAACTATGACGGCCGGCTATTGCTGGGTTGACTGGGTTGCCTTTTCGGCTCACGAGTGCATTTTTCAGGAGACTCCTGGGAGTCAGTCGCTGTAGCTACGGAGTTCGTGCTTTGTGCGGCGCTTTCGGTGGGTCGCTCTGCGGAAAGAGACCGAGCCATATGGGATAAAACCCGGATCAATGAAGTCTTTCTGGTGACTGCCGTTTCCATCGACGATGAACTGTATTTTTTGTGGAGGACTTTTGTGTTGGCATTCTGGCGGCGGCATTATGCACAGTGTACCTGTGCGGGCTGTTGGTTTGCCGACACTCTTGTCCATTCCATTGTTCACATGGGGCAGTGAGGAGCATTTTGTGTGATATTCACTGGCACAGGAACGGAGCAATATGGGGACAACCCGTTGCCGTGAAGTTGGAACCGCAACTAACTAACTAACTAACTAACTAACTAACTAACTAACCAACTAACTAACTAACTAACTAACTAACTTATGGGTTACACCCTTGTGCCGTGTTTTTGATTCATCGACTAAACTAAACTAAACAATCATGAAGCGCTATTTCGATCTAATAATATCTCTATGTATAGACTAGGCGCCAAACGTTAACTCACGACAGATACGAACAACAAGACATGGGGAAACGGGTACGTAAAGTACGGTGATGGGATTGATCACCATCATGTTAGCTAATTAGTTGCATAGCCTTTATAGGACGTGGCACTCAAGCCCATCATTTTTTGCTGCTCGTGATTTCTTAGCAGATTCATATTCAGTAGTTTGTCATTGGTTTCTGAACGACCGGCACTCATACTTTTGTATGGAAACCAACGCAAGGCGGTCTGCTCCCACATCACCCGCAGCTGTGTTTTGAACGAGGTATGCGGGATTACGAAATGCATTCATAACTCCTTTGCCACAGAGCCGGCATTATCGGCTCGAGGTTTCCTTGATGAGGTTGGCTGGACTAACAGACAGTAAAATAACATAACGAACCCCAATGTTTACAGCCGCGGGACATGTTTGCTCGCAAGTTCGGGACGAAAGGTGTCACCAAGTTGTTGCGATCCATGGCTGTCGACAAGAGCGGGGATGTTGTTTGATATAAAGGGTGATGGTGCCATCCAAAACGGTATGCCACACAAGTCCTACCAAAGGAAGACTGGCCCAGTGGTCAATGTTACCCGACATGCTGTGGGTGTCGACGTCACTAAACAATTTGGGAACCGTATCATCCCCAAAGAAGATCATTATGAGGATTGAACACATGAAGCAGAGTAATTGCCGACTAGACTGCTCGAAGCGTGTCAAACAAAATGAAGCATTGAAGCGCGTCGTTAAGGAGAAGGGGATGAAAGACAGCATGAAAAGAGTACCTACCCAGCCAAGGAAAGCGTACTTTGTGTGCACCAAGCGGGTTAAGTCTGAGTTCCTGGCACTAGTTTCCTACGAGATCATTGCATAAGCTCAAACATGTAACTGAAAGCATATTGCCGGAGTAATGAAACAAGGGAAAGGTTATTTGCATAACCTTGCTCTCGTAACGGCCAGTAAAAACTATGTCTCCATGTATCCTCAAGTGCTGTGTTCATCTCTTAAAAAATCTTATAGTCTTAAAAGTCTAGAGGATCGACTTCATTGCCCAGAGTTTTATCCTATATGGTCTTGGTTGCGTCATGGTTGCGTCTTCTGCAAGCAACCAGGCCTTCCATCAGTGTTCATTGCAAGCCTCCCAGCAACCAGGCCTTCCATCAGTGTTCATTGCAAGGCTCCCAGCAACCAGGCCTTCCATCAGTGTTCATTGCAAGGCTCCCAGCAACCAGGCCTTCCATCAGTGTTCATTCCAAGCCTCCCAGCAACCACGCCTTCCCATCAGTGTTCATTGCAAGCGACTGTAACCTTTGATATGGCCAAAGTATTTCACAAGACCAGCTACTGTTTATGAGACATTGTCTTGCATGTCCAGATCTTGTAGACTTTCAGTATTTGTTCCTTTTCTTGATCCAGACTGGAATGTTGATACACGAATAAGATCCTGGCACCTTGCCGTCTTGACAGACGATAGTTTGTAAAATGGAGTTATGTCCTTAGCACAAAGAGACCAAGTGTTGCCCATGCAGCTGATCCCTCTTCTTTGAGCCTGCCTAGTTTACTCCAGTGGAAAGATAACACCAATACGTCTGGAACAGGTAAAGCTGCCCGATCAGCAAGGCAATGCTCTAACTGTCCGCCAGTCGGAGCTTCCATCCTAGACCAGTTGCCGACCAAGGCTTAGGGCCTGGTCTGTTTTTCCATGACATTCATCCTTTAGATTGCATTTCCTCGCACTAGGATAAGGCTTGAACCCCTCCCCCCCCCCCCCCCCCCCCCCCCCCCCCCAATCTTACAATTGTGCTCCTCCGCCCGAAGCCGTTGATACAATGTTAGGTGTCGGGTTTGGTGTGCGTGGCCCAACATTCGGCTCTAACAGAAAGCAGGTAGTACCGTCTACTGTTATGCTGTAGCTCAGCCATATTTGATTAAGACTGATTTAGTATGAATAATAACAATTTTACAATAACGACAGATTTAATTCAATCTAACATTCCACTGCCCAACGTCTTTTGTCTAACAATTCACTGCCAGTCGACTCTTATCTAGCATTCAACGCTGTCGGCAGGTAACAGGAATAATACCGAGCCATATGGTACAGAACCCAGTACAATGAAGTATAATCTTTTTCCTTTAACACCTGTATCTAATATTCCACTTTCCACCATCTCCTTTCTTGTATTCATCTTACATCGTCTCTTTTTTTTTTTACATTCTCTTGTCTCTCTTTCCCTCTGTCCGTGTGCTTACAACTATCTTGTATTGGTCTAACCGACGAGCCAGTTCGGTCAACTGCAGTGTGATTTCTGTAATCAGCCTTGCAACGTGCGGACCCTCCATCATATTTTAAGCCTCTCAAATCTCTCAAGTAGATGGCTCTCCGTGAAACGACGTTCTTTGGCTAGCCGACAGACATAATTAATTTATCCTCAAGCAGTTTCCTTCTACAGGATCATCACATATTGTAGGCGCTGAGAGACAGGTTGCCAGTATATCTTCTCGCTTAGCGGGACGACGAACTCAGGTGTAGAGTTGAGTTGAGTTGAGTTAAGTTGAGTCGAGAACCGACATCATTGCACTCGGGGCATTCCCATAAGAGCTCAGACCTCATCTTCAAGAGCCAGTGGAGAGTTCCAATACTAACGGTGCCCGTTACAATCTAATGATATGTCCGTCTTGCTTTACCTCTGAGTGACGACTGTCTACCAGAGTCTCTGACCACCCCCTGCTGCCTTAACCCCTTTCCACAGAGCCGGCTTTTCCTCCTTCTTATAGGTCATTAATAATATAATGCTTTCATTAGTCTCTTCAAGGCAATCTTTGTTAGCTACTCTGATAGTCCAAGGTAATCACACACATACAACACACACACACACACACACACAAACACACACACACGCACGCACGTACGTGCACACACACACACACATATGTGTGCACAAACACTTGTATATAATCACGGAGCTAAGCAATGACCAATGTTCTCATATGCTGTACTGTCAGAGAGAAGGGTGGAGGTGAGGGACTGTGTGGGCGGCAAATCCTAACCAGTCGTCTGATTACAAGAGAAAGCGTAAATCTAGACAAATGCTCTCTACGATCTTGAAAGGCATTTCACAAAAATGTCCTGTAGTTTAATAGAGCCAGTCAGTCACTAAACACGTCATTCAACAACCACGGAGGTGTTGAAAGCAATAACGGCAGCGGGTATTGCCAGCAATATCCATTTACGTGCATTTTGTTCCAACGATATGCATACATTATGCAAATTATTCACTAAGTTTCGAACGGACATTTCAATGAGGATTACACAAATAGCTTGACGGCTGAGATTAATCATTCAAATTCAGATTATATTATAAGAACCACGAAATAGAATTTGTTTGAAATCAATAGAGTGGTTTAATGGATACTGATTTAATGACAGTCTACAACCATATATAGTAGGATCAGTATTTATTATTTACAACATATTGCTGAATAATAAGCTGACGTTAATATAACAGTGTTTTAGACATTCACAGTATATTTGACAAATTAAAAGAGTTTGCACGTGCGTGTATGTGCTTTAGATGACTGGCGCCTTTATCAAGTGGCCTGCGTTATTTGTATACGTGTACCCTGAATGCACATTCATTCATGCAGAAGTAGAGCCTCATTTGTGCTATGTCCTTGGTGACGTCATGCTGTTTTGGCGTGACCGACTTTTTTGAAGGATTCATAAGACCAATGATACTTATATCTTGACACTTGCCAGCTGAAAGTATTTGTGTGTTCCTGGAACCGTGGTCTGAGAGTGAAGTGACTGTGCACTCATTACAGACATACTATTTAATACGTCACATTATCTTATGTTATATGGTTTGTATGTCAGGTGTTAATGTGTCATATAATTTGACTGTACACTCATTAGAGAGGTACTATTTAATAATTCAGATTTGTAGATTATGTGGGGTGTATACTATGTGTTTTGTCGCCACGAAGTAAACTCGTTTTTATAAGGGGAACAAGTCCATGCGTTTCACTCAAGAAAAATATTTATTCTGTAGAAACAAGAGTGGCTGAAAGCTTGTTATTATAACAGGTAAGATTGTACCCGAGTGAATAAATAGCACCAAAATTAGTGCGTGTGTTTGTTGTGTTTGTGTGAAGCTACCCGTCATTTAACCACGGGAGAATATCATCCGAGTGAATAAATACCACCAAGGTTAGTGTGTGAGTTTGTCGTGTTTGTGTGAAGCTACCCGTCATTTAACCGGGAGAATATCATCCGAGTGAATAAATAGCACCAAGGTTAGTGTGTGAGTTTGTCGTGTTTGTGTGAAGTTACCCGTCATTTAACCACGGGAGAATATCATCCGAGTGAATAAATAGCACCAAGGTTAGTGTGTGAGTTTGTCGTGTTTGTGTGAAGCTACCCGTCACTTAACCAGAGGAGAATATCATCCGAGTGAATAAATAGCACCAAGGTTAGTGTGTGAGTTTGTCGTGTTTGTGTGAAGCTACCCGTCATTTAACCGGGAGAATATCATCCGAGTGAATAAATAGCACCAAGGTTAGTGTGTGAGTTTGTCGTGTTTGTGTGAAGCTACCCGTCATTTAACCACGGGAGAATATCATCCGAGTGAATAAATACCACCAAGGTTAGTGTGTGAGTTTGTCGTGTTTGTGTGAAGCTACCCGTCATTTAACCGGGAGAATATCATCCGAGTGAATAAATAGCACCAAGGTTAGTGTGTGAGTTTGTCGTGTTTGTGTGAAGCTACCCGTCATTTAACCACGGGAGAATATCATCCGAGTGAATAAATACCACCAAGGTTAGTGTGTGAGTTTGTTGTATCTCTGTGATGTAACCAGTCATTTTAACCACAATGCGATCTTATCCGAGTGAATAAATAGCAACATCATCTGTGAAGAGCTTGAAGGCAGCTGATATTTGGTTTCTGGGACGAATGTTGCGAATAAATTGGATGGTCAGAGTAACTATCAACTATTGTCTGGAAGAAGCTAATGACAGATGAGCATTATAAACAACTATAAGACAGTGACAACAGTATACTTTAGTCACATAATAAAAACAAAGACTGGAAGAATTAACGACACATGGGGTAAAGGCAGACAGAGAGAAATAATGCTTGATGGTCTGAGACGATGGCATAGAGACATATCATGAATAGAATTGAACCAGAAAACCAACGACGAAGATTTGTGGAAAGACATGAGCACGTAATTCAGTGTGCTGGGTACATATTGATTGTGACGATGATGAAGGTTAGTGAAACCATATGAAAACTGGCAAGACCTCGGATCCAGTTAACATCACAACAGAAATGATCAATGTCTTATAAGAATATGGAATAGATCAGGTCACCAGACTGCTAAGCGCAATATATGTTACTGGAGATATATCTCCTGAATTATGCAATTCTATATTTAATGCAATCCCAAAGAAATCAGGAGCCTTGGAATGTGATCAATATCGAACAATTAGTATTATGAGCCATATCACGAAGATTTTGCTAAAGAATTATCAGACAAAGAGTTAGGAAGAAAATACAACCCGAAATAGGAGAAGAACAATGTGGGTTTCTAGAAGGCAAGGGTACAGTAAATGCTATATATATTCTGAGAATGTTAATTGAATGTTCTGTGGAAGTAAACATAGACCTACATCTTTGCTTTATTGACTACACAAAGGCTTTCGATAAAGTAAGACATGTCAGCAAGATAGAGATGCTTGCAGATCTATAAATTGATGGGAAAGACCTTAGAAGTGTAAAAAACATATATTGGAAACAACAAGCTGCGATTAGGATTGATATGAAGTTGGACAATATCAGCCTATTAAAAGAGGTGTACGACAGGGAAGTGTAATGTCTCCAGATCTTTTTTTCCCTGTACAATGAAAATATTTCCAGAAATGTAGAAGATATTAAAGGAATCATGATTGGAGAAGAAACATCAATAACATTAGATATGCAGATGATACAGTATTTATTGCAGACAATGAGCAGGATCTGCAACATTTAGTAGATGGAAATGTTGCACACAGTGAACAACTAGGCTTAGAATTAAATTGTAAGTAGACACAGATTGTGGTCGTCACTAGGAAGAACGAAATACCAAAATCTAATATACACGTAAATGAGAATATTCTTAAACAAGTGAATCGGTACAATTATCTCGGAACAATCATAACCTATGATGGTAAATGTCTTGAAGAGATTAGAACAAGAAACGCCATGACGAAGGTAGCCTTTTGCAAGATGGAAAACATACTGACCATTAAAAAGATTCCATTTTCAACAAGAAAAAAGAGTGTTGAGGTGCTACATAGAACCTGTGCTTTTGTATGGATGTGAAGCGAGGACAATGAACAAATAGGCTGAAAAACATATGATGACTGTGGAAATGTGGTTTCTGAGAAAAATGCAAAGAAAACCAATGTCCAAGTCCTATAAGAAACAAATGAAAATCGTAAACTGATTAGAGAAATTAGACGCAGCCAGTCAACATTTTTTTGGTCACGTTATGAGAAGAAATAAATTGGAAAACTTGGTGACAACTGTCAATATTCAGGGGAAAAGAACTAGAGGAAGACAGAGAAGTAAATACCTGTATGGCTTGACCACGTGGCATGATCGAGACAAGAACATTGAACGACTCTGGTGATCGGGTGAGATGGCGAGACATGACCGCCCACGACGAATGTTAGTGGGTATGTACACCGTGTTCGTGTCATTCTAACCAGGGAAAGGATTTGGTCTGAATGAGCAATTACTACTAAATCGGCACTATGACTTGGCTCTAAACATAGAAAACAATCTAATGAGAAAGCGAACTGGCCATCTTGACTCTTAAAACTATACTGTTCTAAAAAAGAAACGCAACATTTTTGGTGTTACTTTTATAAAAATATATTCGCTGATTGGACTTCAGCCAACCTATCCACTGTGTCCATCTGGTCATTAACTTCTCGTGGTTATCTGAATTGTACTTACCTCATGATTCGTGAGGTCATGAAAGAGATCAAAGTCAAAACAACATTTTTGACAATAACTCGTGACAGGTTCATGATAATCCCGTGAAACTTACTGAACTACAAAACTCTCTGACCATATTATTGAATGTCTATAAAAAAAAATTGACGCTCCTCAAATAAATTCAGGTGCAAATTCAATGCGCAAGTATGGCTCATCTCACTACGGAACAACGACTCATCATCATTGGACGTTTACAGGCTGGACAGTCACAAAGTGTAGTAGCCAGAGAATTTAATGTCGTTAGCAGCACAATTAGTCGCTTTTGGGGGCGATTTCAAGAAACTGGCTCAGTGGTAGACCGGCCTCGCAGTGGAAGATCCGAAATCACAACTGCTGCAGAAGACCGCTTCATACGGCTGTGTCACCTTAGGAATCGATTTGCATCGGCGTCCTCCACAGTCTAGTCAATGCCAGGAGCTCGTCGATCAAGCGGTCAGGAACCGGCTGCACGAAGCTGTTGAAGACCCCCTATAGAGGTCCTATTCTTACGGACCGGCATCGCCAGAACCGACTGCAGTAGGCGAATCAGCATCGTCAGTATAATGTTGGTACAAGTTTGCAATTGAAACTGCAATAATGTTGCGTTTCTGTTTCTTTCTTTTCTTTTTTTTAAATTTTTTAAACAGTATATGCTCTCGATATGCGAAACTTGGAAGATTTTTCATATGTTGGGAAAGTATTTTAATCTTTATAATGAATAGGATCAGGATAAAATATATTCAGTATTTTGGTGTATAATCATAACAAAACACTAACTACATTGTAAACAGTCAATTAATGTTTCTTTCAGTATTTCCTCTCTAAGATCAACTAATCAACCACCCGCTGCACCAGGAAACCATGGTTCAGTCCACACTCACCTGCTACGGACACAGTGTGTTTAGTAGATCATGTTCATGATGACATTTACTTACGACAGAGCCTTACCCCAGAGGACAATTATCGGTGTCCTGTTTCTACTCCAACCAATCATGTTACAGGGCATAATGACCTCAGACGATCAAAAACATTACACGTGATCGACATGAAGGTAAACAAACGGATGTGTCTATTGTGTGTTTCATTAACTCACATACGCCACTGGCAGTGTCAGAATTAATTCTTATCTTCTGGCCTAGTGGCCAGAACACCAGAGTCTCATCCGGGAGGCCCTGGTTTGATTCCAGCACTTATGGAGATACCCGTGTGCAATGAAAGTTACGCTTGACCAAAACCAAACCAAGCCATGTCACTCTTCCTACACTGCAACACTTTCCTCATTTGATGCGTCCGCGTTTAGTTTTCATTGTGTCCAGATCTTTCAGTTCTTATATTGGCTTGTGATCTCTCTCCCTCTATTTTTGCTCCCTCTTACTCTCTCTCCCGCTTTTTATTGTTCTCTCTAACGCTCTCTGTTGTTCTCTCTATTGCTCTCTCTATTGCGCTCTACTATCTCTCTCTCTTGCATCCTCTCTCTTGCTCTCTCTTGCACCCTCTCTCTTATTCTCTCTCTTGCGCTTCTCTCTTGCTATTTCACTTGTTCTCCAACGCTTGCACCTTCTCTCTTGTTCTCTCTCTTGCTCTCTCTCTCTCTATTTCTTTCTCTCTCTCTCTCTCTCTCTCTCTCTCTCTCTCTCTCTCTCTCTCTCTCTCTCTCTCTCTTGCTTTCTCTCTTGCTATGTCACTTCCTCCCCATCTCTTGCTCTCTCACTTGCTGTCTCTCAGTTGCTTTCTCTCTTGCTCTGTCTCTTTCTCTCTTGTTCTGTATGTTGAGCTCTCTCTCTCTCTCTTTCTCTCTCTCTCTCTCTCTCTCTCTCTCTCTTGTTCTCTCACTTGCGCTCTCTCTATCTTTGTCTCTATATATCTCTCTCGCCCCATTTTTCTCTTACTCTCTCTTGCTCTATTTCTTGCTCTCTCTCTCTCTCTCTCTCTCTCTGTCTCTCTCTTGCTCTGGCTCTTACAGACGCACACACTCTCCTTCTATCTCTCGCGCTTTCTGATATGCTCTCTCTCTCTCTCTTTGGCGAGAGTTCAGGCGACTTTCTGATACTGAGCGCATCTCTAACACAAGACATTAAAGAGACCGCGGTCACGAACACAAGACATTAAAGAGACCGTGGTCATGCACAAAAGACATTAAAGAGACCGTGGTCATTAACACAAGACATTAAAGAGACCGTGGTCATGCACAAAAGACATTAAAGAGACCGTGGTCATTAACACAAGACATTAAAGAGACCGTGGTCATGCACAAAAGACATTAAAGAGACCGTAGTCATGCACAAAAGACATTAAAGAGACCGTGGTCATTAACACAAGACATTAAAGAGACCGTGGTCATGCACAAAAGACATTAAAGAGACCGTGGTCATGAACACAAGACATTAAAGAGACCGTGGTCATGCACAAAAGACATTAAAGAGACCGTGGTCATTAACACAAGACATTAAAGAGACCGTGGTCATGCACAAAAGACATTAAAGAGACCGTGGTCATGCACAAAAGACATTAAAGAGACCGTGGTCATGCACAAAAGACATTAAAGAGACCGTGGTCATGCACAAAAGACATTAAAGAGACCGTGGTCATTAACACAAGACATTAAAGAGACCGTGGTCATGCACAAAAGACATTAAAGAGACCGTAGTCATGCACAAAAGACATTAAAGAGACCGTGGTCATTAACACAAGACATTAAAGAGACCGTGGTCATGCACAAAAGACATTAAAGAGACCGTGGTCATGAACACAAGACATTAAAGAGACCGTGGTCATGCACAAAAGACATTAAAGAGACCGTGGTCATTAACACAAGACATTAAAGAGACCGTGGTCATGCACAAAAGACATTAAAGAGACCGTGGTCATGCACAAAAGACATTAAAGAGACCGTGGTCATGCACAAAAGACATTAAAGAGACCGTGGTCATGCACAAAAGACATTAAAGAGACCGTGGTCATGAACACAAGGCATTAAAGAGACCGTGGTCATGCACAAAAGACATTAAAGAGACCGTGGTCATGAACACAAGCCATTAAAGAGACCGTGGTCATGAACAAAAGACATTAAAGAGACTTTGGTCATGAACACTAGCCATTAAAGAGACCGTGGTCATGCACAAAAGACATTAAAGAGACCGTGGTCATGAACACAAGACATTAAAGAGACCGTGGTCATGCACAAAAGACATTAAAGAGACCGTGGTCATGAACACAAGACATTAAAGAGACCGTGGTCATGCACAAAAGACATTAAAGAGACCGTGGTCATGAACACAAGACATTAAAGAGACCGTGGTCATGCACAAAAGACATTAAAGAGACCGTGGTCATGAACACAAGACATTAAAGAGACCGTGGTCATGAACACAAGACATTAAAGAGACCGCGGTCATGCACAAAAGACATTAAAGAGACCGTGGTCATGAACACAAGACATTAAAGAGACCGTGGTCATGTACAAAAGCCATTAAAGAGACCGTGGTCATGCACAAAAGACATTAAAGAGACCGTGGTCATGAACACAAGACATTAAAGAGACCGTGGTCATGCACAAAAGACATTAAAGAGACCGTGGTCATGAATACAAGACATTAAAGAGACCGTGGTCATGAACACAAGACATTAAAGAGACCGCGGTCATGCACAAAAGACATTAAAGAGACCGTGGTCATGAACACAAGACATTAAAGAGACCGTGGTCATGTACAAAAGCCATTAAAGAGACCGTGGTCATGCACAAAAGACATTAAAGAGACCGTGGTCATGCACAAAAGACATTAAAGAGACCGTGGTCATGAACACAAGACATTAAAGAGACCGTGGTCATGCACAAAAGACATTAAAGAGACCGTGATCATGAACACAAGACATTAAAGAGACCTTGGTCATGAACACAAGGCATTAAAGAGACCGTGGTCATGCACAAAAGACATTAAAGAGACCGTGGTCATGAACACAAGACATTAAAGAGACCGTGGTCATGAACACAAGACATTAAAGAGACCGTGGTCATGAACACAAGACATTAAAGAGACCGTGGTCATGCACAAAAGCCATTAAAGGGACCGTGGTCATGCACAAAAGACATTAAAGAGACCGTGGTCATGAACACAAGACATTAAAGAGACCGTGGTCATGAACACAAGACATTAAAGAGACCGTGGTCATGAACACAAGACATTAAAGAGACCGTGGTCATGAACACAAGACATTAAAGAGACCGTGGTCATGAACACAAGACATTAAAGAGACCGTGGTCATGCACAAAAGACATTAAAGAGACCGTGGTCATTAACACAAGACATTAAAGAGACCGTGGTCATGCACAAAAGACATTAAAGAGACCGTGGTCATGAACACAAGACATTAAAGAGACCGTGGTCATGCATAAAAGACATTAAAGAGACCGTGGTCATGCACAAAAGACATTAAAGAGACCGTGGTCATGAACACAAGACATTAAAGAGACCGTGGTCATGCACAAAAGACATTAAAAAGACCGTGGTCATGAACACAAGCCATTAAAGAGACCGTGGTCATGAACAAAAGACATTAAAGAGACTTTGGTCATGAACACAAGCCATTAAAGAGACCGTGGTCATGCACAAAAGACATTAAAGAGACCGTGGTCATGAACACAAGACATTAAAGAGACCGTGGTCATGCACAAAAGACATTAAAGAGACCGTGGTCATGCACAAAAGACATTAAAGAGACCGTGGTCATGAACACAAGACATTAAAGAGACCGTGGTCATGCATAAAAGACATTAAAGAGACCGTGGTCATGCACAAAAGACATTAAAGAGACCGTGGTCATGAACACAAGGCATTAAAGAGACCGTGGTCATGCACAAAAGACATTAAAAAGACCGTGGTCATGAACACAAGCCATTAAAGAGACCGTGGTCATGAACAAAAGACATTAAAGAGACTTTGGTCATGAACACAAGCCATTAAAGAGACCGTGGTCATGCACAAAAGACATTAAAGAGACCGTGGTCATGAACACAAGACATTAAAGAGACCGTGGTCATGCACAAAAGACATTAAAGAGACCGTGGTCATGCACAAAAGACATTAAAGAGACCGTGGTCATGAACACAAGACATTAAAGAGACCGTGGTCATGAACACAAGACATTAAAGAGACCGTGGTCATGAACACAAGACATTAAAGAGACCGTGGTCATGAACACAAGACATTAAAGAGACCGTGGTCATGAACACAAGACATTAAAGAGACCGTGGTCATGCACAAAAGACATTAAAGAGACCGTGGTCATGAACACAAGACATTAAAGAGACCGTGGTCATGAACACAAGACATTAAAGAGACCGTGGTCATGCACAAAAGCCATTAAAGAGACCGTGGTCATGAACACGTATACGAGAGGGAAAACTGGCCCAGGATCCAATCCAGAGTCTTTCCGCGCGGTTTGATGAGAGCAACTTTTTGTAAGGATTTACTGCATGATGAGGATGACGATGACGATTTGATGAGTATACGCAACCAGAACCCAGGAACAGCTATACGGAGCGTTTAGCTAACAATGCTGGTTATGGAAGACATAAATAACAACAGTGTGTGATGCTGGCAAGGACTACAGTGGCTAGTACGCTGGCCTACCCGCCCCGTGGTAATGGATTCGAATTCGCGATGAGACGGATGTTTACAATTGACCTGAGCTCCTACGTGGACCCAACGTTCAATGGGTGCTAGGAAATTTCTGGAGAATTTCAGGCGACTTTCTGATACTGATCGCATCATCCCTCCAGTGCCGGCTGGTCTATACACATCAGCAGTTAGCACCATATGCCCTATACTCCTCAAAAGTTAGATTATTATACTTTACAGAACGTCGCAGTCAACCCCAGCATTTATTGGCTGTGATTTCTTGGCAAGTTAGGGATAGTAATTTGCCATTGCTTTCTGAACGACCGGCACTCATACCATAATACGGGAAAACAACTCAAATCGGTCTGCTTACAAATCGCCTGTAGCTGTGTTTCGAACGCGGTATGCGGGATTACGAATTGCATTCGCAACCCCTTCGCCACGCCTCAATTTGTGTAAAAAGACTTACTAACTGTGATATTGATAGTTACAACAACAGACTTGTGTGCTTATTTTCTGATCGTCCTGTTTAAATGTGAAAAATTTCGTACAATTTGTTTCACCGTGCGTTTCTTATTATTGTATTTCATATTTTTGAAGTACCCAACAAGCGGAAATGAAAGACACAGATCTGGAAGACTGAAACGGGGCCGAAATAAAGCTAAATATACACCACAAGCCGCAATCACCGGTTTGCAGTATCACGCCACGGGCATGAAAGTAGACACGTAAGTCCAAACCTTCTCAACAGATACTGAATACTGAATATAAGAATTGACACCGCTACACTGAGGATATTCCCACACATGCTCCGTTCCCCTCTTCAAAAGCGACCGAAGAGTTTCAATGTTTATTAATTATTGCAGTATTAAAAGTCAGCCTGGCTTTTCCTCTATGCTTTGAGTATAGTCCAGATCATCTACTCATTCCCTTCTGATCTTATTTTTCCAGATATGGATTTTCCGTCTGTTCAGCTGTGCTATCCGCACGATTCCACTGAGCCTTTCCCACCCCCTCCCCCAGTCTGCTTCAATCAATCAATCATGTGCCATGCCGGAAAGCGTGGGCGGTCATGATTCGCCATTTCAGAGGGACAGCAACAGCTAATCTATCACCCTATTCATGGCTCCGCACACATGCATGCCCTGGACGGAACATCCATGATATGCTCGCAATCTTCGCCCCGTCGAGCGAGCAATGCAGATGTGAAACCTTGAACGTGCCAGTAAGAAGTTAATAATGATCACAATCATGCTATCAGTACTCCACAGAAACAGGAATTGATAAGGAACCCTGGGTGTAATGGAAAAGCATGTAAAATGAATTTACAATATTGATAGGCACTCACAGAAGTATAATCAAGAAACAGATATCAGAGGACACACTAGACAAAATGAAGATTGAAAACTATAGTATGATGTTATTACATGTTGGATAGCATGATGCGACGCATTGATGGAGAATTGGGATGTATCGATGTCTATCAGGCATGTTCAGTGATGGTCACCAAGTCAAGCGTGATACGAGGTGTTTGATACGCTAGTAAACTTGAGTTGCTTGGTGCTGACAGAATCATGGTGATCCTAGTTTGTTTGGTAACTACTTTATCATGCGCGCACCTTTAGTCTGTGTTCTGAAAGACAGCTGATGTTGACTGCGGACCAGAAGTTCGCATAACGGGTGAATTCAGCGTGGCAGTCCAATAAACATTGTAAGGATTGTACAGACTTACTGGAACGTAGGAGGACAACCAACTCTCGGCTGTTCTGTCATAACCAGGAACAGAAGCAGACTGTAGGGTGTTACCAGGTTTCGTAGACAACCTTCTGGGACCGGAAGACGCGAGTCGACGCTTAGTATGTATGGTTGATGTCATGTCATTGTATTCATGAAGTATGCATGTTTTCGCCGACCACACCAATATAATCCTCAGTAAAAGCTTCGTAATGTCAGATTTCTCAAGTTGTTACGTGTGTGTGTTGTCCTAAGAAACTTAGCTTTACTGTGTAGGTGAGATCAGAGAACTGTGCCGTTCTTGTGAACATTGTTTTCATTGTAATCACCACCGCACACGCGCTCCGGACAATGACGCTGATGATATTAGGAGCGTTCATTTGACAACCGTTCGTGCCGCACCGCTCGTAATTGCGCACGTTGAACATGATCATGTCATAGTCATGTGATAAGTACTGGCCAATGAATAAAAGAGCAAGTGCTTATCGTCCCATGATGCATAGGTTCTGTTTCTGACCGTTGAGAAAATGGCCGGGTTGATCCAAAATCCGTCCAAAGAAGCTCAAAGAGCGGTGATTCCGTTTTGTTTTGTTTTTTTAATTTGAAGGATGTCGACCAGTGGACATTCATCGAAGAATGCAGACAGCGTACGGTAACAAATGTGTGTCGAAGACAACAGAGACAGACTGCGCACGAATGTTTCGGAAAGGACGTCAGTTCACGACAGATCTTCAACGGCCGGGTCAAGCGCATATTGTTGCAACAGAAAAAACCATCGCCAAATTTGATGCAGCAGTACAGATGAACCGTTGTCAAAGCATACGTTCGCTAGCGAAAGAACTTGATGTGTTAATTGGGACAATTCAAAACGTTGTTCGTAAGAAACTGCAATATCGGAAGGTGTGTTCACAGTGGGTACCACGGATGTTGGCCGACCACCAAAAAGAAGAACGCATGGGATGGTGTTATAACCACTTGCTGCGTTACAGAGTGTCGGGTGATGTATTTCTCTTCCGCATAGTGTCACCACTTTGAGCCGAGCAGCAAAAGAGAGAGCGTGCTGGATCACCAAAAGCCAAAATATTCAAGTTACAGATTTCCGCTGGTAAGGTTATGCTGGGCGCAATTTTTGACTATGAAAGGTTATTGTTGGTTGACTTTAAAGAACCTGGTGTCAACATGAACTCTACGAACTCTACCCACTACTTGCAAACACTAGGCAAACTGCAAAAAGCCATCAAGAATAAACGGCCCGGCATGCTTTCTCGCGGTGTGATTTTGTTGCACGATAATGCTCGTCCGCATGTTGCAAAGATTGTGCAGGAAGCATTAGCTTGGAAGAAGTGGGAAATTCTGCAACATCCAACGTATAGTGCTGATTTGTCACCATGTGATTTTCATTTGTTCTGACCTCTAAAAAAAAGCTCTCTGGGGGCATCGATTTCACACAGATGCAGACGTAATGAACGCGGTAAACACTTGGTTCAGTGAGCAACCACAATCCTTATTTTGCGGACGACATTCGCCGCCTACCTAAGCAATAGCATGCTTTCCTGAATGCCTACGGCGACTTCTTCTGACCAACCCATGGTGCATAATTCATTCAAAATGAATGCTTTGTTTAATTCTACCACACCTGTCAATGTTTCTTTCATGCTTTTGTAATAAAGCCATTGGAACGGGTTTCAAATGAACGACCCTTATACACATATTAATGCATAACGCCAAAGTGGGACACCATCATCATCATATGCCATGCCAGCTGGCGTAGGCTTTCCACAGATCTCGGTCATTGGTGCTCTGATTCAACTCTGTTGATGATTTTCCTCAATGCCACCGGTTTAGGCCATCCAGCATAATTTCTCTTTGCCTGCCTCTACCTCGTTTCTCACATATCTTTCCAGTTGTTCCCCATTGCTTCTGTTTTCATCACGTGACCAATGAATGTTGTTTCTCTCTTTCTTATAGTTGTATATGATGAACTAGTTTCATTCTAGACAATCGTTGTTAGTCACTCTTGCAGTCCAAAGTACGAAACATTAAATAAGCTGTTTCTTCCAGTAATTTACAAATGGTCAGAATCCGCCAAAGTAGGACACATTACATAATTTATTTCTTCCAGTAATTTACAAATGATCAGAAGCCCCTAAAGTAGAACACACTACATAATTTGTTTCTTCCAGTAATTTACAAATGGTCAGAAGCCCCCAAAGTGGGACACACTACATAATTTGTTTCTTCCAGTAATTTACAAATGGTCAGAAGCCCCCAAAGTAGGACACACTACATAATTTGTTTCTTCCAGTAATTTACAAATGGTCAGAAGCCCCTAAAGTAGGTCACATTACATAATTTGTTTCTTCCAGTAATTTACAAATAGTCAGAATCCCCCAAAGTATTACACATTACATAATTTGTGTCTTCCAGTAATTTATAAATGGTCAGAAGCTCCCAAAGAAGGACACACTACATAATTTGTTCCTTCCAGTAATTTATAAATGGTCAGAAGTCCCCAAAGTAGGACACACTACATAATTTGTTTCTTCCATTAATTTACAAATGGTCAGAAGCCCCCAAAGTATTACACATTACATAATTTGTTTCTTCCAGTAATTTACAAATGGTCAGAACCCCCCAAAGTAGGACACACTACATAATTTGTTCCTTCCAGTAATTTATAAATAGTCAGAAGTCCCCAAAGTAGGACACACTACATAATTTGTTTCTTCCAGTAATTTACAAATGATCAGAAGCCTCCAAAGTATTACACATTACATAATTTGTTTCTTCCAGTAATTTACAAATAGTCAGAATCCCCCAAAGTATTACACATTGCATAATTTGTTTCTTCAAGTAATTTACAAATGGTCAGAAGCCCCCAAAGTAGAACACACTACATAATTTGTTCCTTCCATAATTTATAAATGGTCAGAAGTCCCCAACGTAGGACACACTACATAATTTGTTTCTTCCATTAATTTACAAATGGTCAGAACCCCCCAAAGTGTTACACATTACTGTCGTTAATTCACTCCAAGTTACAATCAGATGTCAAAAATAACAAGGACAGTCAGAGTAACAGCTATAGTTGTTTACCAGTGGCAGGTAGATCAAACGGCACCGCGGACCTTGAGAAGTCTTGGGTAGACAGAAAATACGTCACGGTCATTTTGCCGACCAGCCGGATCAAAGAGAACCCGTTGTTGGGAGAATGCAGGAATTCGCTACCTTGTTTTGGAAGTTGCAACAAGGGGAATAACTGGTGACATTGATTAAAAACAAGGGAGATAAGATCTTATTCTGAAATGGATGGTCGCCCTTGGAATCATCTGATGTGTTGACATCAAAAGAACTTCACTAGAACACTCCCTAGCTCTTGGTGACAAAAACATGATTTGTTTTTTGGCTGGTGTAGCTCAAACAGTTGAAGTAGGCAGAAGTGATAGCTGGCTCGATCCGTGTTGAATAGAATCGCCTGTGTTCGGGTTTTGCTTAACATGTGTCTTTTATGGCAAATGGTGTATTCGATT
This sequence comes from Cepaea nemoralis, assembly GCA_014155875.1. Taxonomy (NCBI): domain Eukaryota; kingdom Metazoa; phylum Mollusca; class Gastropoda; order Stylommatophora; family Helicidae; genus Cepaea; species Cepaea nemoralis. The sequence continues at coordinate 314,393 of JACEFZ010021133.1, read as the reverse complement.
CAGAGGTTGAGTCAGGATGGCATAAGGTTCCCTTAGGTCACTCAAGTCACTGAGAATGGAGACCTTAGTGCAGGCAGTTAGTCAGCAACTTTTGCACTGGGCCCATGATGAAAGGGGTTTAAAGGAACAATCGTGAGAGTATTTATTAAACGTCACAGTTAGCAGAATACTAGAGATTGTTTTCTCCGCATCATTTTGGAGAAGGAACAATCGTGAGATTAATGTTTCGAACATCATATGTGAACAGAACAATAGAATTGTGTTTTTTTTTACACGACATGGGAAAAGTCCAGTGGGTATTATGTTTTCACACGACAGGTGAAAAGACTAATAGGTACTGTTTTTCCACATCACATGGGAATAGAACAGTATAAACTGATTATGAAGTTATTAAAACAGTGATCTTGTGAGCAGTAGAAACTTTAGACAGGAATTACATTTATTTCAAGGAACAGTATTTTCGTGTCCTCACTAGACAAGGATGTTATAAGTCTAAGAACAATAGGGACATGGAATAACGGTGTGTGATCCACGCAGGCAGGATCAGTGTTAAACTGTGACTAGGTATATGAGTGATCAAGCAGCGACCGGTGGAAGTCTACATCTAGCAGGAGGGACACATTCCTTGGTGAGAGTAATGTGGACTGAATGAAGATGTGGTGTGATCCTTTCCGGGATGATCGGGCTGGGCTCTTCAGCTACTTGGTCTGAGTCTGCACACACTAGAATATTCGACACACATTCTACACAGTACACACACACACTTCTCACACACATACTCTTGGCTTAATAAATTATTTTGTATTTATTTGTTAGAGCTAGAGTTGTTGAGTATGTTGTGTTGGGGAAGAGTGAGAGGGGGCATGATCTAGGGGTGAGTGAGAGTAAGAAAGAGGTGTCGACAGACCGACGGAGTTTTGTGGACGGAGTCTGGTGGTTTCTCTAGGACAATAATATTGGGTTAATAAAAATGTGGGTGTTGATTCCCCTCACTCCAGGGACGACACTAAAGTAAGAAGGGATAACTTACGACAATTACATAGTTTGTTTCTTCCAGTAATTTACAAATGGTCAGAATCCCCCAAAGTAGGACACACTACATAATTTGTTTCTTTCCATAATTTACAAATGGTCAGAAGCCCCCAAAGTAGGACACATTACATAATTTGTTTCTTCCAGTAATTTACAAATGGTCAGAATCCCCCAAAGTAGGACACATTACATAATTTGTTTCTTCCAGTAATTTACAAATGGTCAGATATCGTCTGTGTGCCTTGGATAACGGTCTCTTGTACACACCTTGGATACAATAACAGTCTCTTGTACACACCTTGGATACAATAACAGTCTCTTGTACACACCTTGGATACAATAACAGTCTCTTGTGCACACCTTGGATACAATAACAGTCTCTTGTGCACACCTTGGATACAATAACAGTCTCTTGTAAACACCTTGGATACAATAACAGCCTCTTGTACACACCTTGGATACAATAACAGTCTCTTGTGCACACCTTGGAACGTATTGTGTATATGGTGGTAGCCCCAAATTCTTTACAGATCAGTTTAAAACATGAAGTAGATTTAATGGATGGCGTGATCAAAATCACGCAGATGACCTTTACTTCCCAGGTCCTTGCAGGTCCCCATTTCAAGCTGGGTCGACATGCGATCCCAGATCAATTTTAAAAATTCTCCAACATGAGGATTCGAAAACATATCTACCTGGAGGGCAGGAAACTGCGCTACCGGCTACCTGGAGGGCAGGAAACTGCGCTAGTCACTGCGCTACCGGCTACCTGGAGGGCAGGAAACTGCGCTAGCCACTGCGCTACCGGCTACCTGGAGGGCAGGAAACTGCGCTACCGGCTACCTGGAGGGCAGGAAACTGCGCTAGCCACTGCGCTACCGGCTACCTGGAGGGCAGGAAACTGCGCTAGTCATTGCGCTACCGGCTACCTGGAGGGCAGGAAACTGCGCTACCGGCTACCTGGAGGGCAGGAAACTGCGCTACCGGCTACCTGGAGGGCAGGAAACTGCGCTAGTCACTGCGCTACCGGCTACCTGGAGGGCAGGAAACTGCGCTAGTCACTGCGCTACCGGCTACCTGGAGGGCAGGAAACTGCGCTAGTCACTGCGCTACCGGCTACCTGGAGGGCAGGAAACTGCGCTAGTCACTGCGCTACCGGCTACCTGGAGGGCAGGAAACTGCGCTACCGGCTACCTGGAGGGCAGGAAACTGCGCTAGTCACTGCGCTACCGGCTACCTGGAGGGCAGGAAACTGCGCTAGTCACTGCGCTACCGGCTACCTGGAGGGCAGGAAACTGCGCTACCGGCTACCTGGAGGGCAGGAAACTGCGCTAGTCACTGCGCTACCGGCTACCTGGAGGGCAGGAAACTGCGCTAGCCACTGCGCTACCGGCTACCTGGAGGGCAGGAAACTGCGCTACCGGCTACCTGGAGGGCAGGAAACTGCGCTAGCCACTGCGCTACCGGCTACCTGGAGGGCAGGAAACTGCGCTAGTCACTGCGCTACCGGCTACCTGGAGGGCAGGAAACTGCGCTAGCCACTGCGCTACCGGCTACCTGGAGGGCAGGAAACTGCGCTAGTCACTGCGCTACCGGCTACCTGGAGGGCAGGAAACTGCGCTACCGGCTACCTGGAGGGCAAGAAACTGCGCTAGTCACTGCGCTACCGGCTACCTGGAGGGCAGGAAACTGCGCTAGCCACTGCGCTACCGGCTACCTGGAGGGCAGGAAACTGCGCTAGTCACTGCGCTACCGGCTACCTGGAGGGCAGGAAACTGCGCTACCGGCTACCTGGAGGGCAGGAAACTGCGCTAGTCACTGCGCTACCGGCTACCTGGAGGGCAGGAAACTGCGCTAGTCACTGCGCTACCGGCTACCTGGAGGGCAGGAAACTGCGCTAGTCACTGCGCTACCGGCTACCTGGAGGGCAGGAAACTGCGCTACCGGCTACCTGGAGGGCAGGAAACTGCGCTAGTCACTGCGCTACCGGCTACCTGGAGGGCAGGAAACTGCGCTAGCCACTGCGCTACCGGCTACCTGGAGGGCAGGAAACTGCGCTACCGGCTACCTGGAGGGCAGGAAACTGCGCTAGCCACTGCGCTACCGGCTACCTGGAGGGCAGGAAACTGCGCTACCGGCTACCTGGAGGGCAGGAAACTGCGCTAGTCACTGCGCTACCGGCTACCTGGAGGGCAGGAAACTGCGCTAGTCACTGCGCTACCGGCTACCTGGAGGGCAGGAAACTGCGCTACCGGCTACCTGGAGGGCAGGAAACTGCGCTAGTCACTGCGCTACCGGCTACCTGGAGGGCAGGAAACTGCGCTAGTCACTGCGCTACCGGCTACCTGGAGGGCAGGAAACTGCGCTAGTCACTGCGCTACCGGCTACCGCAGCTCCCGTGTGCCTTATATAACCACACCGTTATTGAAAGAACTCTTGTAACGCTCTTATAGACACGTGACATCACCAGTGCTTTCTCTACTTGCAGGACACAAACACAACAAGGTCACTGGCTGAGGTCTCTCTGTGCCCAACCCGTGGAGGAGATCTTGAACAAGTACAGAAGGAAGAGCGACTTCATTCGAACACACAAACTGTGGTTGCACACTTTCACCACCCCTGGAGAAAAATCGTTGCTGAATGCCTGGAGCACTCATCATCATAGTCACAACCACGATATGATAAGCAGTGTGGGTCATTTGGGGTCAAAGTTAAATGGGATTACAATTTAAGAACCATTTCAAACAATATGTTAGCTAGTTGCATATCTTTACAGAACGTGGCAGTCAACTGCAGCATTTTTTTGGGGGGGAGGGCTGTTTGTGATTCCTGGGAAAGTTAACGTTCAGTACTTTGCCATTGATTTCTGAACGACTGGCTCTCATACCCTTTTATAAAAAGCCAATGTAAGACGGTCTGCTGCCAAATTGCCCGCAGCTGATTTTCGAACGCGGTATGCTGAATTACGAATTGCGTCCATAACTCCTTGGCCACGGAGTCGGTGAACCTGAGAGTTGTGTAGCTAGAGACGTCTTTGTCTGGAACCCAGCGTGCCAACGAAATAAGGGAGACCTAAAACACACGGAGAAGAGAGTTAGAGATAGGAAAGATAGAGGATGTGGATAGACCTGAAAGACGATAAAACAAAGAAATATTAATAATTTGGTTATTTGAAACGTCACGAAAGTTTGGAGAGGACAATAATTGAGAGGTATATGCTTGGGACGAGAGGAAGAGGAAAACCAAAGAGAAAATGGGTGGCGGATGATCTCCAGATGGGTGTATCGGACGGGGTACATTATGTTTGTGATCGAGAGGTTTTTTTTATGGGAGCGAAGTTCTGCAAAGGACATGTTACTGAATGAATGAATGAATGCATGCATGAATGAATGAATGAATGAATGAATGAATGAATGAAACAGCAGCCGACGGGGCGACTTGAAGTGGGTTGGTTAAGGGCGCAAGCTTCAATGGGGGATAACAGGCAGCAGACACAAAACTAGAACAGAGAACTAAACATCTATTAGGACAAATGATAACATACGCGATTTGGTGTGGCACTTGATGATGATGATGATGATGATGATGATGATGATGATGATGATGATGATGATGATGATGGTAATGATGATGATGGTAATGATGATGATGCTGAAATTATACAGATTGTATCACTTTTTAAAAATGTATCAGTCATCTGTTGAGATAAATGATAACATACGCGATTTGGCGTGGCACTTGATGATGATGATGATGATGATGATGATGATGATGATGATGATGATGATGGTAATGATGATGATGGTAATGATGATGATGATGATGATGAAATTATACAGATTGTATCACTTTTTAAAAATATATCAGTCATCTGTTGAGATAAATGATAACATACGCGATTTGGCGTGGCACTTGATGATGATGATGATGATGATGATGATGATGATGATGATGATGATGATGATGATGATGATGATGATGAAATTATACAGATTGTATCACTTTTTACAAATGTATCAGTCATCTGTTGAGATATTTGTGAACGATTAATTTTGTCATTTCGGACATGCTCATTTGATTCATTGATTGTGTTTCGTTTTTGTTTTTTGTCTTTTAAGTGATGTGTAATGAGCTTCTGCAGTGTCTGTTCGGAACACTTCCGTGAAGTAGTTTTGTTAATAACATTGAAGAGGGTGTCATCTGTAATAAATGGAGTGAAACGGTATCCTCAATTAACCTGAAATTACAAGGAAAAGCAATCACTTAACCAGATATTCACATTTGTTTCTCTCGTTTTGAGAATTTAAAGTGTTCATTTTTGTAACCGCTAAAGCTGTGCTTGGATGTTTACATTCTCTAACGTTATGTTTGTGGAAGGGAAAGGTCTGGTGTGACAGATACAAGAATAAATATGGCTAGAGTCTCAGAGACTGGCAAAAATCTTAGATAACACATTATTCTGAAAGAAAGCAAGTTAATAAACAAAGCATTATTTAGTTTTCTTGAAAATCTCAATGATGTTGTCTTGACTGCTTCTGTTGCTACAGTTTCTCCTTATTTCTTTTTCACTCTTTTGTTTTCTTCTTGTTATCTTCATCGGATGCCAAATACAAGTTCGGCATTATACCAGCTCGTATTTTATACACCACAAAACTGTTAAATCGCCACAAACAGTCCTCGTAGAATACAACAAATGGACAACACATTAACCACGTCAGTCCCAATGTACTAGATCTAAACCAGGTCTGTCTTGTTCTGGAACATTCTTCATTGTGGCTACCGGGGATCGAACGAGGGAATATTGTGTTGATAAATGGACGCATCAATCTTTAAACTATCATTGTGTTGATAAACGAGTGCATCAACCAACAGAGTGCATTAATCTGTATATTATCATTGTGTTGATAAACGCGTGCATCAATCAATATAGTGCATACATCTTTATACTATCATTGTGTTGATAAAAAAGTGCATCAGTCTTTATATTATCATTGTGTTGATAAACGAGTACATCAATCAGTAGAGTGCACCAATCTTTATACTATCATTGTGCTGATAAACAAGCGCAACAATCTTTATACTATCATTGTGGTGATAAACTAGTACATCAATCTTTATACTATCACTGTGTTGATAAACGAGTGCATCAATCTTTATATTATCACTGTGTTGATAAACGAGTGCATCAATCAGTAGAGTACAGCATTCTTTATACTATCATTGGGTTGATAAACGAGTACACCAATCTGTAGAGTGCAACAATCTGTATACTATCATTGTGTTGATAGAGTGTATCAATCTTTCTATTATCATTGAGTTAATAAACAAAGCATTATTTAGTTTTCTTGAAAATCTCAATGATGTTGTCTTGACTGCTTCTGTTGCTACAGCTTCTCCTTATTTCTTTTTTACTCTTTTGTTTTCTTCTTGTTATCTTCATCGGATGCCAAATACAAGTTCGGCATTATACCAGCTCGTATTTTATACACCACAAATACTAATTAATAAAAGATATAGAAATGCTTTAATTAATGTAAAGACAATGCCTGGTGCTGACTGCAATAGTGATCATGTACCACTATGTGGACAAATAAAAGTAAGATTAAAGAGAGGGAAAAAAATGGTTAAGAACATGAGACTTAATAAAGAGGTTCTGAAAATAGATAAAGAACTGCAAGAACAATACAGAGTGTCTGTGGAAAAATAGGTACAATGCGATAGCTAAAATACAGAATATAAATCAACAATGGGAAATGTTAAGGGACTCCATTCATCAAACTAGCAAAGAAGTATTACCGGAGAGAGGCAAAATAGCTAAGAAAAACTGGATGAATGAAGAAATCTTAAAACTGATGGACAAAAGAAAACAGAGTAAAAATGACAAACAAGAATACGCTAAGATAAATAAAGAAATAAAAGATAAATGTGGGAAGGCTAAAGAAAGTTGGTTAAACGAGCAATACAAAAAAATTGAATTAAATTCCATGAATGATACAAAAAATATGTACAGACAAATCAGTGAGCTTACAGGAAGAAAAATAAGAATAAATACAGGGTGTTTGAAAAACAGGAAAGATATTATTAGAGGAAGGTGCTATAATGAAGAGGTGGAATGAATATATAAGAGAATTATATGACGGAGAAAGGGAAGAATTAACAGAAGATAGTAACTTAGTTCAGAAAGCAATGGCAAACTACTGAACGTAACACTTGCCTAGTACATCAACAGCAGCTGAAAATTCTGGTGTTGACTGCAACGTCCCGTAAGGGATACGCAACAAAGTTTTTTTTTAGTAACTTAGAAGGTCCACCTATTCTGAAAGAAGAAGTTGCTGACGCTATGAAACGTATGAAGAAAGGAAAAACAGCTGGGCCAGATGAAATCACAGTAGAAGAATTAGAAGTATTGGGAGAATTTGGAGTAGATATATTAACCAAAATGTTGAATGATATTTACAGCAGTGGATATGTACCCAGTGATATGCTGAAATCTGTATTTATAGCTATACCAAAAAGACCAGGAGCAATTGATTGTGAAGATTTTCGTACAATTAACCTCATAAACCATATCACTAAGCTTCTACTCAGAATCATAATGAGAAGAAACAAAAAGAAAATAAAAATGGAAATTAGTGAAGAACAGTATGGATTTGTGGAAGGAAAGGGCACAAACAACGCAATTTATACATTACGGACACTAATAGAAAGGTCAATAGAGAAACAGAGAGACATATATTTGTGCTTCATAGATTATACTAAGGCATTTGATAAAGTAAAACATGATGAACTGTTTAAAATGTTGGAAGATATCAACATTGATGGAAAAGATTTAAGAATAATAAAGAATGTTTACTGGAACCAAGTAGCAGCAATTAAAATGGGAAATAAAGAGGGTAGTTACGAACAGATAAAGCTATGAGTACGACAGGGGTGTGTCTTGTCACCAGATCTTTTCTCCCTGTATAGCGAAGTAATGATGAGAGAGATCAAAGAGATGCCAGGAATACTAGTTGGAGGTTATAATATAAATAATATACGCTATGCAGATGACACAGTATTGGTGGCGGATAATTCAACAGACCTACAGTAATTATTAGACGTTGTAGTAACAGAGAGTGCAAGAAAAGGACTCTCCTTGAATATCAAGAAAACAGTAACAATGGTAATATCAAAGAAAATGGTGACACCAAAATGTGACATAGAAATAGAAGGAAAAATCCTTAACCAAGTGCATAATTTTAGATACCTAGGGGCATTTATAACATCAGATGGAAGATGTACAACAGAGATTAGGAGCAGAATAGGGCAGGCAAAAGCCGCATTTCAGAAAATGAAGAGTATCTTGTGCAATAAGTCACTATCACTGAATGTAAGAAAGAGAGTGCTGAAATGTTATGTAGAACCAGTTTTGCTGTATGGCAGTGAATCTTAGAATGTAAATGAACAAAGTAAGAAGAAATTAGAAGCAATAGAGATGTGGTTCCTGAGACGAATGTTGCGAATTCCTTGGACTGCCAGAGTAACTAACGATGACTGCCTGAAACAGGCTAATGAAACTAGAACATTATATACAACAATAAGACAGAGACAAACATCTTTCTTCGGTCACGTGATGAGAAGAGGGGCATTGGAGAACATCGTAACAACTGGAAAGATCGAGGGGAAGAGAGGCAGAGGCAGACCAAGAGAAATGATGCTGGATGGATTGAGACGGTGGCATGGAGGAATATCAGCAGCAGAGTTGATCCAGAAAACCAAAGACCGAGATCTGTGGAGAGCCATGAACGCCTACGCCAGCTGGCACGGCACTTGATGATGATGATGTGTTAATAAAGATGTGCATAAATCAATAGACTACAGATGTGTCGATAGACGATTACATCAATCACTGGACTACACATTTGTTGATATACATATGTGACCAGCTTCTCTTTACAGATGTGATCAGCTTCTCTATACAGATGTGACCGGGTTTGATATGTTTATATAGGAGACTCAGGCTTTAACTGCTACCTTACACAGAGGCTGAGTGTTGGTGTTTATTGTAGCCAAAAATACCCCCAGACGTGCCGCTGGGTGAACTCCAGAAGAAAGGTGAACGCGACAAAAAAGCAAAAACAGATTGTGAACAAGTGATATTACAAAAAGGCGGGGTAATAAGATTCTTATCATTACGACAGCAGTGTTCCTTGTCATGTAATAATGCTTTCTAATGCCCCACACGAAGCCATGTTCGAATATTCTAGTAACTAAGAACACAGATAAATGCAACAGAATAAAACAAATCAAACTGGATGTTTCTGATTGTTTCATCATTATCATCATCAACCTCATCATCATCATCATCATCATCATCATCATCAATATCATCATCATCATCATTATCATCAACCACTTTTGCTTCAAGTGTAGTGGGGAGGTGTCGTTAACGTTCCAGCGCCTGACGGGTTGCACTGGATAGTGACATTGCGTGTGGTACCATTTCTATGGTGTCCAAAATCCATTTTATTCTCGGGCGCCCTCTTTCTCTCATATAAGATCTTCTTTGGCTTAGCGGCAATGCTGGTAACTGATGGTGTTGCATTCTTGCGAGATGTCCGAACCATTTGATCTTCTGCCTTTAAATATTTGTAGCACAAGGTGTATTTCTCTCGGTCTGTCTGATAGCATAATTTCTTACTCGGTCTCGAATGGCTAAGTTGGTAACTCCTCTTAGGCATCTAATCTCGCAGGTGTTGATTGTGATTTTTGAGTAAGTGTGATTTAGATAAAGTCCAAGTATGAACAAATGTGTGGCCTTGATCTGATCTGTTTACAGTGAATAATTCTCTGCCTAAAGTTAGCATCACCACAAGTACCACAGCATCACCACAAGTATCACAGCATTACCACAAGTAATACGACATCACCACACGTATCACAGCGTCACCACAAATATAACAGCATCACCACACGCATCATAGCATCACCACAAGTATCACAGCCTCACTACAAGTATCACGGCATCACACGTATCTGTGCTGTCTGTTCCTGGAATGCCATGCTATAAGATTTTCATTGGATTCTGTGACTCACTCTCTATGTCGAAACATAAGGCGGTGTGGATTTGAGCACATCTGCTTTCAGTTGTCTTTATGGTGTCATTTTGGTCAGCTGAGATCCCTTATTGAGTCGGTCCAGTTCTTTCATGAAGTGACGTATTTTGCACTGCAAATTCTGCTCGCCTGCTTTAAGCTGCTGCAGTTTCTGGTGTCTTGTTGTCCTACTGATAACATTCCAGTCCACCTTGAGATTAATGGTCCTTTCATGCTCTGGAATCAGGCGACTAATTTTCTCCAGCTCTCGTCGTGACCTTGATCTCGGAACAGTTGTGGGTCGTGGTGGTAGAACAGTATGAGCTTTACCCTCACGTCTGTAATCAGCATGCGCAGATCGCGAACGGAAGTTACACTGCGGTGGCGATGTATTCTTTACACTGCTGGTTGTCCACTGTGATGCTTGCTTCTCTTCATTTTCTGTTTCATTGCTTGTGTCTTCACCATGCCACTGTACTCTGTCCTCTTTGTCAACCTTTATTTGCGTTTCAGGTGGTGTCATAAGCTTTGCTGGAGTCCCGAAATCAATCTTTAATGATTTGTTCCCCCTGCTAACATTGAAGAGGTTCTTGGAACTAAATTTGTCCCTCTCTGCTTCGAGACGCATTCTTGCACGATTGGTTTTAGTTAAATGAGCAACGTCGGTGTCTCGATTGTAGCGAAAATTGCGAATGTCAGAAACAACGTTGGACGTATCACCAGGTTGGCGGGAGTTTACGGCTGCCTGGAGCTCGGTTATCTCCAACAGCTGCATTCGTATTTCATCAAGTTCTTCTCCCTTCTCTGCTAAAGCTTTTCTTTCATTCTGGAAAACAAAAGAACCCAGATATTATATCATCTTACAATTCACATTATACGCAGCAAAATGATCACACGCATTTTTCAACTCATTAGGTACGCAGCAAAACTATCGCACAACATGCAGTAAACGACCGAAAATCCTACTAAATGACAGCTAGGATCAAACGTCCACAATGTGTAGTCAACAAAATACTGTATGATGCGAGAGAAGAAAAAACACGCTGCTAGTGCATGGCTCTCAACACTATAAGAAAGATACTGAATGTCCCCTATGAGCAACACCGCAAATACATTTCCCCGGGCATATAGGTTGTCACAGTGGCAGCCAAATGAAACATTGCTTGGCTAGCTAATTAATTTTGTGGTCTCAATATACAGCATAGCGTGCGGGCGTCATCAAAGAACCTGCGAAATGCAACTGTGGTTCCCGAGGATGCAGCCTGGGGTGCACGGGATGCTCAATATACGGAAGTGAGGTTAAACAGCCACGTGCAGGACGTGTTGATTCCTAGGGTGAACCCAGTATCAGGGCGTCTTGTGTCCACTCTACACCCAAGGAAGCCTCCTTCATAAGTGATGTAAGAGTGAAATAACGTATAATATGATTGATTGATTGAGTGATTGATTGATTGATTGATTGATTGATTTAGGAACCGACATCACAGCATTCGGGACATTCCCATAAGCGCTCCGTCCCCATCCTCAGCAGCCAGCGAAGAGTTCCAACACTAATAGTTCCAGTAGCAATCTGATTATATGTCCGTCTCGCCTTTCCTCTGAGCGTCGATCGTCGGCCAGATCCCCTCGTCACACATCGCTGCCTCATTCTTACCAGACTATGGTGATCCATTTGCTCCTCCGAGGTGTACACGTGCTCCCGCAAGGCCGCAACCACGTCTGTTTTGTCATGCATCAATACTCCACCAAGTTTTGCCAAGCCAGCCAATCTGTCCGCCTGTTCATTCCCCAGCACACCGGCATGCCCAGGAGAAAAGATCCAGGTGATGCTTGCTACCCGTGACCTCCGAAGCGAAGCAAGCCACTCTGCACGAAGCTTGCCTGTTCTCACCCTCCTCAGCATGCTTTCTGAGTCAGTTACAATCACAATGTGTGTATGTATCGTGTTCTCTATCCAGCGGAAAGCTGCACTGACCGCCTCCACCTCCATTCTTAAGCTAGATGTTGTGTTATCATACGCCAGGCTCTCCTGCACCAAATGCCGACCATTAGCTTTTGCCAAGAACCCCCAGGCACTTCTCCTACCTCTCAACACCGACCCATCCGTGTAGATAATCACATCACCCGGGCGAGAATTATCCTGAATTAGTTGCTGAATTTCCACTTCTGTGGCCCCTGCTGGCCACTCCCTGCACTCCCGGCTCAATGTGATTATAACTCTGCACAAGTCTGACTGCTCGGCTGGCACTCTGACCCACTCCTCTCCTCGCCTGATGTTCTCCAAGGGGCACACCTGTCTGATCGTATCCTCCGCCTGAGCCATCCATGATTTCCCTCTTATCAGTCTCTGACCCTTAACTACGTCCAGCGCCTCATGCAACGGGTGATCTGTGTCTGCAGCTACTCTGAGGTATGCCTTCGCCTGCGTCACCTTGTGCCTACCAGCAACAGTCGCAGACCAAGGATGTAACGCATACACACTACTGGAGTATCTCTGGTGCATCCCAGAATGACCCGCATAGCTTCGTTCTGTATGCGCTCTAATTTCACCAGCTGACTCTTTGAGACAGTGAGCAGTCCTAGTCCATAATCAATCACTGAGAGGATCAAGTGCTGGTATAGTGTGAAGAGCATTCTCTGCTCTGTGTCCATTGCAGCCATAGTTTTAAGTGCATTGAGTCCCTTTTGAGATCTTGTCACAACCGTCTCCACATGGTCCTTGAAGGACAGACTCCTGTCAAATGTGATTCCCAGATACTTCAGTTTGTTCTCTCTGTTGACGCTTCTGCCATCTATCGTGAGGCTTGGGGCATCATCTCTCACAATCCTGTTGTCCAGAGAGCACCACAACACAGCCGCCTTTTCCGGGTTGATGACAGCACTCATTTCAGTGCACCAGTCAATCACTTTGTCTACTGTCACCTGTAGCTCCTGGGCTGTTTGATCCCTATTTCTCCCCTGCCTGTATGCAAGAATATCATCTGCAAATGTTAGAATCCTTCCAACCCCTGGTGCTTCTAGGTATGCAATCTTGCTCGTATACACATTAAAGAGCACCGGTGAGATTGCAGATCCCTGTGGCAGTCCCGGGGTTAAAATATGTGGCTCTGAGGTCCATGCACCCAGACGGAGAGCAACCCGACGAGAATGCAGGACGGCTGCTATCCAGTTCACCAACCAGGGATTGACCTCCTTCTCCATAAGTGCGGTCATCAAAATATCATATCGAACTCTATTGTACGCATCCTCGAGATCAAGAGCTGCCGCCATCGTTTCCTGTCTACTCTGGAACCCCTCATAAACGTCAAAGGCAAAGGTGGCTGCATTTGACCAGGTATCTTTTCCTGGCCTGTAGCTCCCCAGGCCTCTTAGAAGAAGCTTCTCCCTTTCCAAAAAAATCCTGCAACTTAACAGCGACTATCTTCTCTAAAACCTTCCCAAATGTATTTTGAAGGGTGATGATCCTAAAGCCTCCAAGCTTTGAATGATCCTTGTATGGTTTTGGGAGAGGGGTGAGATAGCTATGCAGCCAATCCTGCGGTACTGACGCTGTCCTAATGCTCTGATTAAAGCAGCCGGCCATCTCTTTCAGGTCCACATCGCCCAAAGCCTTCATGTGGCCATACCTGACACTGTCAGGCCCTGGTGCAGTATAATATGAAAGATATAAGAAGGGCAGAATGACAGACGGGCCTGCCATCCCAATTCTTAACCCTGTGAAAATTAAGTTTCATCATTCGTTCGTTAGTTCCTTGGGTGGTGCGTAATGCCCATGGTCTGCCCCTGCCGTCCCATGAGGGCCCACCGGCACGCAAATGGTTGTGTCCGACGGGCCAATGGCGTGTCCACAGTGGGTAGAGGGACAAATATAACGTTAACACATCTTGACGGCGACAGTCCTACTAAAAATCGGCAAAGCTAACGCGGTGAACAAACGCCCTCAGAAGTCGAATGTGTCGGCCGAAAGGTGCAAATATCGCAGCTCTACTGTAAACTGACACAAAGCAATTACATCCAAAACAAACAAAAAATATCGGACGAACAACGAAGAAAAAGAATATCCATGGAAATGAAAAGGCAGACGAGTTGGCAAAGGCTCAAAAACGTCAAGCAGCCTTGTCCATCTTGGAGCTACAGAGAGGGAACAACACTACTACAATATTCTATGAAGACTATTTCGAGGAAAGACAACAAAAACTACAGACCAGCTCACAACAGAATAAATGAGCATGGCAGAAATGCACAGACCAAAATCTTCAGACGCGGAACAGGACATTGGGGACTTAGAACACACCTCCACCGAATGGGTCTCACTGACTCTGCCTCTTTATAAACGTAGAGCACTCAACAAAACCCCAAGCATGTCCCACAAGATTGCCCTGACTTTGTCGAACTGAGGGAGGTAATCTAGCCGATGGGAGATGCCTTCACGGAGAACTCTGAGGGACCGTTGAAGACCTCAAACAAACTATGCTGTTTGTGACCCATGCCGGAATAGACGATTGGCAAAATGTCTCCTCTGAAGAACACATAAAAATATCAGGAGCTACGAACGACAACTAACATAGTAATCATGATAACTTGTGCAGCAGCTTACACACACACCCGCACTGGCACGCACGCACACACGCATACACACACACGCAATCACACACGAGCATCACCATACCCAGGATATGTGCTCCAGATGTTCCTGAAGACTGTCTTCCAGAACCTCGTTCTCCCTGTGAATGTCACTGTAGTTCAGTTTCATGGCAGCGGCAATTCAATAACCGTGTTTATGTGTTTAAAACCTGGTGACAGTATGTAAGAATAATAATGATGATGATGACAATAACAACACATCAAAGCCATTAAAATAGTGAAGCAATAGTAGTAGTATTAGTAGTAGTATTAGTAGTAGTATTAGTAGTAGTATATACAGCTTTGTCGTGCCATGACATTTATTCTTTAGGTTACATTTCTTCGCACTAGGATCAGGCTTGTCTGAAGCCGTTGGCACAATGTGGGGTGTAGGGTTTTGTGAGCGCCGCCCAACATTCAGCCCTGTAAGGAAGCTGGTATGTACGGTAGCTCAGTTATACGGTACTGTTACACGCTAGCTCAGTCATATCTAAGACCTGACAGTAAGTAGTAGTAGTGTCGCATAAATTCTTGGAGATGTCGATCGATGAAAGACTGTCGCGCCTTGTGTCTACAAGCAGCCGTCATTCTTTGATGTATTGTCGATCGAAGAAAGACTGTCGCGCCATTAGTCTACAGTGGGCGCCATCCTTTTAAGTTGAGGACACTCTGTCTGGATATGGGTCGGCAAGATCTTTTGTTGCGGGGAAAATATTCTCCAGATTACAGCCGGCCAGACTTTTTGAAGTACCGGACAAGTCCCCAGATGAAAGCGGATTAGACGAATAGTTGTTTACATCCAGTCGGAAATGGAGAGAGAAAAATAGCTTCTAGATGTCTAGTGTCTAGACAGACCTGTTACGTCATTCAGACACAATATTAAAACAGTTGGGATAAACAACTTTGGCGGGAATTGACCAATGTTGTGAAACAATAAGGACGTTTGTGATATTCCGAGTTTGATTCTGGAGAGAGACTACAATGTCTTCTGTTGATTTACATCGGCGGACATTTTTCCTTTGTGTGATTTAGTAGTCTCAATTTCAAACCGGAATAAATATATGGTATTTAATTTAAGAGACATAAATTAAATTGTTCTTAGGAATCGAGTGTAGTAATGTGCGTTGGGAGAATGTATTATAGGAGAGTCGGCAACAGTAGGCTGTCGCGTTGCTTAAACTAGCTTGTGTGAGATATCAATTAACTCGGTGGGTTAAGAACAGTGTAGTGGGATGATGTTTAGGCAGATTGAGGATGGTTGGGGGGATAAAGGGGGATATATCTGAGTGCGGCCGTTGGCCTACACTCACCTAATAAAGGTCGGAATCGGGTTGCTCTCACCAGGCGTGTTCTCTCTTCAACAGGTTCCACTAGGTTTACCAAGAAGTAGCAGAAATGTATGGCTCGATTATTGAAGGAAGTTTTTTTAATTCAGAGGCTTTTGCACTGGGCCCATAACCCAGAGGGTCTGCAAGAACCTGGCCTCTGCTGAGCAGGAGCTAATGATCATTTCAGAGTGATTTCTCTGTGGTGATTCTTATTATAGTAGAATACATATACTCACAATACCACCAGTAACAAGAACAATAGTAGTATATAGAAAACTGGAAAATTAACATTGTGTTTTCTAAATGGGGAATTCTTGTGAAACATTACCAATTAACTTTGAGTTTTCTAATTGGTGAATTCCTATGACCTTAACTACTAACATTTAGTTTCAAAGTGACAGTAAACATTGTTTCACGGTACGAGTGTTATAAGATCACAGAACTTTTAGTGACCTATTAGTTACATTTTGTGTGTCAGATTCATGGTCAGTATTGGACTATATCCACTATTGGTGACCAGTTATCCGGACTATCCAAGAGCCATTGGAGGAAGTCGACATTTGGCCGGAGAGACGCATCATTTGGTGAGGTCATTCTGTACTTGATCTATGGTGCTGTTATGTGGCCGGTACTGTGATGAAGCAGACTTTGCTCCTGAGCTGTTCGGCCTGATTCTGCATACACCCTAGATTATACGACAGACATTCTACACATACACTTTGCATATACCTGACACTTTTCTTTATTAAATTAATTTGTCATTTTGTTAGAGGCAAGAGTTGTATAGTATGTTTTGGAAAAGAATGAGAGGGGGCATGGTCCATTGGTAAGAGAGAGAGAGAGAGAGAGAGAGAGAGAGAGAGAGAGAGAGAGAGAGAGAGAGAGAGAGAGAGAGAGAGAGAGAGAGAGAGAGAGAGAGAGAGAGATCCGAAGACTGACGGGGTGTTGTGGACAGAAATCCAGAAGATCCTCAAAATAATGATATGGGGTTAAAATAATGTGGGTGTTGATTTCCCTCACCCCAGGGACGACGCTTATTACGACAAGTAGTAGTAGTAGTAGTAGTAGTAGTAGTAGTAGTAGTAGTAGTAGTAGTAGTAGTAGTAGTAGTAGTATGCCCTGACACGAAGATGAAACTAATCTTTGTCAGCCGAGACCGCTCCAGAGACAGCAACTACTCTCTTCTGATCCACCTCATCTCTATCCTCTTGAGCATGCTCATTGAGTCGCTAAGAAAACATGCCCTATTGAATGTCTGTGTCTCAAGCCATGTTATTGCTTTACTTACTGCCATGACTTCCATAGTCAGGCTACTTGTGGTCTCAACAAAAGCACCAGAGTCCTCCTTCACCATTCTCCCTCTGGCCCGCGCTGTGAAGGCCCATGAGCTTCTCACATGGGGACGACCCACCCATCTGTGTAGATGACAGCATCACCGTCTAACGAATTCTCGAAAATCAACGCTTGTACTTCCGCCTCCACAGTAGCCGGATTTTCTGTCTGCATTTTCTGTCTAGTTGGGTGCAAACTGAAAAGGATGTACAGAAATCTGTTGGCACTTGTACCCACTCCTCGCCAGGTTCTAAGTCCTCAAGTGAACACACCTGTTGAAGAATGTCTTCGGCTTAACCTTTCCACGACCTTCCTCTTTTTAACCTGCTGTCCTTCACCTTCCTAATTTCACAATGCAGTGGATGTTGTGTGTTTGCGTTAAATCTGAGGTAGGCACGTGCTCTGCAACTTTGCAGTCTGTCTTCAATGGTTGGGAAATCAAGAAGGTAGCGCATCGCCCTGCATGCTGTATCTCTTGTACATCCAAGAATAATGCGCATAGCTTCGTTTTCTATCCTTTCCATCCTTTCTATCTGCTTACGGCTGAGAGTCAGGATTGCCATCGCATACGCAAAAACAGACATGACCAGCCCCTCATATAGAAGGCATAGATGGCGCTGCTCACAGTTTGCTGCCTCCGTCATTCGCATCGCAGCCAAACCTCGCTTGGCCTTTGTTATCACCTGGTCTGTGTGCTCATTATAAGCAAGGCTTCGATCAAAACGTATCCCCAGGTAATTCATTGTCAGCGTTCTTTTCACAATCTCTGAACACAGATTAACAGTTGGTGTTGGAGTGATGACAATATGATTATTCAAAGAGAACCATATCACTGTTAGTAATAGTAGTAGTAGTAGTAGTAGTAGTAGTAGTAGTAGTAGTAGTAGTAGTAGTAGTAGTAGTAGTAGTAGTAGTAGTAGTAATAGTATCAATAGCGGCAGCAGCAGCAGCAACAACAGTAGTAGTAGTAGTAGTAGTAGTAGTAGTAGTAGTAGTAGTAGTAGTAGTAGTAGTAGTAGTAGTAGTAGTAGTAGTAGTAGTAGTAGTAGTAGTAGTAGTAGTAGTTGCAGTAGTAAAGATGCACATGAAACCTTAATATGTCATGAAACCTTAATATGTCATAGCAAATACTAACTGGAAAAAGCAATCTGTGGGCCAAAGGTTCGGCCTTCGTCTCAAGCGGGCCAGGTTCGCCTCATGGCGTTGACCGTTTGGGTTTTTACACATAAAAATAAGAAAACCGATCGAACCAAATACAGCTACTCAACATAGAGCACACGATCAAAGATACACAACAAAATAAAGCGGATTACAGAAGTATTTCCTGATTTAGTCGTCTTGCCGCCTCGTCTCCAGTACACTACGATGCGGTCGAGGCACAATCTTCCACTGCACAGAATTGCTGAAGGTTGTTTAACTGCTAAAGTTCAGAGTTCATGACAGATCATCATCGTCATGTGCCATGTCGTTAAGCGTAGGTGGCCATGTTTCACAATTTCACACGATGACCAGAGTCGTAGATCAGCTCTGTGGTCCTGTCTCATGACAGATACTACATTATGTTATATTCTCTCTATAGTCATCTACTTTCGACCCCCCCCCCCCTCCCCCCCCCCCCCCCCCCCCAAAAAAAAATCTCGACATTATCTCCCATTCCCAGTTATCTCCCGCTAACAAACTCGTGTTAGAAGTGCTCAAGAAGCCAGCTTATGTTTAGCACGCTTATTTTAAAGGAGTTTGTGCAAACACGCTCTTCGTACATATGTTGTTAAATGTATCCACTTAACTTATTTCCTTCTGTCACAAGCAGTTCACACATTAGTCAAATCCACGCTAACAGTCACAAACTTTGAATTTCCTTGGCTCCATAATTACAAGGTGGAGGGTAGAAAGTATCCAGTATCAAAGAGGAAGTAAGGAACCTCCTTTCCTCCTCTAGTCTACGAGCAGCCTTACAGAAGGCAGAGTAGCCGTTTATTCCACCCTCCCTACCACACTCTCACCCCTATTTTACTTGAAACCATAGGAACAGGTGGCGCGTTTAACTTGCAGATAGCTGATGGTTTTACTAGATGATCATAATTAACAATATGGAGACTGTTTAAAAGAAGTCAACAGCAGAATTGTCATAGCAATGCAAAGATTCAACAATAACCAACAATTCAAAGTAAAGATTCAACAATAACGAACAATTCAAAGTAAAGGAACATTTTACACTCTCGAAGGAGCATTGGGTATATGGTGTTTGACCTATATATTTTATAGACCAATCGACATTAGGTAGGTTTATACGCCGACCGCCTTCCCTTCATAAGATATTCCTTCGATGCTCAAATCTGGTTGAGTGTCCGTGCTTTCTTCTGCTTGGTCCGCAATATTCTAATACCGGGTGCTTGTAAAGTCTCACTACACTTTGTATGTAGAACAAATTTGCATAATGAAATACATGATGTCATCAAAAAATGTGCTCCACAGCCCATCGTGAAGCAATATGCAGCGAATGGAAGTCGTATACTGGAGTAATTCTTTGCACTCCATACAGAATGGTGTTATGAAGGGAAGAAGCACTTTTTCAAATATGTTCTACATACAAAGTGTAGTGAGACTTTACAAACACCCGGTAATTTGTCTGTATTATTTGAGCACAAAAGTCTCCATTTTCTTCTGTGGTGATTGCGAAATGATCCACGCCTCACACCCGCTAGTTGCCACACGAAAGGATCCACGCCTCACACCCACTTGTTGCCACACGAAATGATCCACGCCTCACACCCGCTAGTTGCCACACGAAATGATCCACCATTCACACCCGCTAGTTCCCACACAAAATGATCCACCACTCACACCCGCTAGTTGCCACACGAAATGATCCAGGACTCACACCCGCTAGTTGCCACACGAAATGATCCACGACTCACACCCGCTTGTTGCCACACGAAATGATCCACGACTCACACCCGCTCGTTGCCACACGAAATGATCCACGACTCACACCCGCTAGTTGCCACACGAACTGATCCACGCCTCACACCCGCTAGTTGCCACACGAAATGATCCACCACTCATACCCACTAGTTGCCACACGAAATGATCCACCACTCACACCCGCTAGTTGCCACACGAAATGATCCACCATTCACACCCGTTAGTTGCCACACGAAATGATCCACGACTCATACTCACTAGTTGCCATACGAAATGATCCATGACTCACACCCGCTAGTTGCCATACGAAATGATCCACCACTCACACCCGCTAGTTGCCACACGAAATGATCCACCACTCACATCCGCTAGTTGCCACACGAAATAATCCACGACTCACACCCGCTAGTTGCCACACGAAATGATCCACCACTCACACCCGCTAGTTGCCCCACGAACTGATCCACGACTCACACCCGCTAGTTGACACACGAAATGATCCACCACTCACACCCGCTAGTTGCCACACGAAATGATCCACCACTCACACCCGCTAGTTGCCACACGAAATGATCCACAACTCACATCCGCTAGTTGCCACACGAAATGATCCACCACTCACATCTGCTAGTTGCCACACGAAATAATCCACGACTCACACCCGCTAGTTGCCACACGAAATGATCCATAACTCACACCCGCTAGTTGCCACACGAAATGATCCACAACTCACATCCGCTAGTTGCCACACGAAATGATCCACCACTCACATCTGCTAGTTGCCACACGAAATAATCCACGACTCACACCCGCTAGTTGCCACACGAAATGATCCACAACTCACATCCGCTAGTTGCCACACGAAATGATCCACCACTCACATCTGCTAGTTGCCACACGAAATAATCCACGACTCACACCCGCTAGTTGCCACACGAAATGATCCATAACTCACACCCGCTAGTTGCCACACGAAATGATCCACGACTCACACCCGCTTGTTGCCACACGAAATGATCCACGACTCACACCCGCTCGTTGCCACACGAAATGATCCACGACTCACACCCGCTAGTTGCAACACGAACTGATCCACGCCTCACACCCGCTAGTTGCCACACGAAATGATCTACCACTCATACCCACTAGTTGCCACACGAAATGATCCACCACTCACACCCGCTAGTTGCCACACGAAATGATCCACCATTCACACCCGTTAGTTGCCACACGAAATGATCCACGACTCATACTCACTAGTTGCCATACGAAATGATCCATGACTCACACCCGCTAGTTGCCATACGAAATGATCCACCACTCACACCCGCTAGTTGCCCCACGAACTGATCCACGACTCACACCCGCTAGTTGCCACACGAAATGATCCACCACTCACACCCGCTAGTTGCCACACGAAATGATCCACCACTCACACCCGCTAGTTGCCACACGAAATGATCCACCACTCACACCCGCTAGTTGCCACACGAAATGATCCACAACTCAGATCCGCTAGTTGCCACACGAAATGATCCATAACTCACACCCGCTAGTTGCCACACGAAATGATCCACGC